>CABHPH010038005.1:0-22624 GCA_902168325.1 Peromyscus nudipes | reverse complement strand
ATTGGATACACATGCCTTTAATCTCAATACCAACCACAGAACACCTGGAGGTCTCTACAGACAGGCCGTGATGAGGCAGTCCTGTGGTTGGGTTTACAACCAATGAGAAGGCAGAACAGAGACTATATAAAGACTTTAAACAGGAAGTAGCGGCTCCTTCGGAGAGGTAGGACCACTGCAGGAGGAAGGGTAAGGTTTTAGCTCTTAGCTCTGACCTCTTGGCTTTCTTCTTTGCATTGGTTCTGTGTTTCTTATTTATAAGACGGTTGGTTACATCTACATCACACCTTATATATCTTTCTCTTTCTGCTGTCACTCCCAAGGATTAAAGGCTTGCTTTCTAGGATTAAAGGCATGAGTCACCATGCTTGGCTGTATCCTTGGACACATGGATTTCTGTCTCTGGGATGCTAGGATTAAAGGCGTGTGCTACCACTGACTATCATAAGTATCTAGTGGCTTTTCTGTTCTCTGACCCCAGATAAATTTATTAGGGTGCACAATATTTTGGGGAACACATTACCACCACAGATTTCTTTCTCATTTGTCATTTGTATATAGGAAGGCTACTGATTTTTTTTTGAGTTAATCTTGTATCCTGCCACATTACAGAAGGTGTTTAGTAGCTGTAAGAGTTCCTTGGTCAAATTTTTGGGGTCACTTATGTATACTATCATGTCAGATGCAAATAGTGAAAGTTTGATTCCTTTCTTTCCAATTTGTATTCCCTTGATCTCCTTTTGTTGTCTTATGGTTCTAGCTAGAACTTCAAGTACTATATTGAATAAATATGGGGAGAGCACACAGCCTTGTCTTGTTCCTGATTTTAGTGGAATCGTTTTGAGTTTCTCTCCATTTATTTTGATGTTGGCTGTTGGCTTGGTGTAAATAGCCTTTATTATGTTCCCTGTATTCCTGATCTCTCCAGGACCTTCATCATGAAGGGGTGTTAGATTTTGTCAAAGGCCTTTTCAGCATCTAATGAAATAATCATGTGGCTTTTTTTCTTTCAGTTTGTTTATATGGTGTGTTATATTGACAGACTTTCATATGTTGAACCAAACTTGCATCTCTGGGATGAAGCCTACTTGATAATGGTGGATAATTGTTTTGATGTGTTCCTGGAGTCTGTTTGCCAATATTTTATTGAGTATTTTTGCATCAATATTCATGAGGGAGATTGGTCTGTAGTTGTCTTTCTTTGTTGCATCTTTGTTTGGCTTGGGAATCAGAGTAACTGTAGCCTCATAGAAGAAGTTTCGTAACGTTCCTTCTGTTTCTATTGTGTGGAACAATTTAAAGAGTATTGGTATTAACTCTTCTTTAAAGATCTGGTACAATTCTGTGTTGTAACCATCTGGACCTGGGATTTTTTTTTGGTTGGAAGACTTTTTAATGACTGCTTCTATTTCCTTAGGAGTTATTGGTCTATTTAAATAGTTCATCAGGTCTTGATTTAACTTAGGTATGTGGTACCTATCCAGAAAATTGTCCATTTCTTTTAGATTTTTCAATTTTGTGGAGTACAGGTCTTTGAAGTCTGACCTGATGATTCTCTGGATTTCCTCATTGTCAGTTGTTATGTTTCCATTTTCATTTCTGATTTTGCTAATTTGGATGCTCTCTCTCTGCCTTTTGGTTAGTCTGGATAAGAGCTTGTCTGTCTTGTTGATTTTCTCAAAGAACCAACTCTTTGTTTCATTGATTCTCTGTATTGTTTGCCTTGTTTCTATTTTGTTGATTTTAGTCCTCAATTTGATTATTTCTTGGCATCTGTTTCTCCTGGGTTACTTTGCTTTTTCTTGTTCTAGAGCTTTCAGGTGTGCTGTTAAGTCACTAGTGTGAGATTTCTCCAACTTCTTTATGTGGGCATTTAGTTCTATGAATTTTCCTCTTGGCACTGCTTTCATAGTGTCCCATAAGTTTGGGTATGTAGTATATTCATTTTCATTGATCTCTAGGAAGTCTTTAATTTCTTTATTTCTTCCTTAACCGATTGGTAATTCAATTGAGCATTATTCAGTTTTCATGAGATTGTAGGCTTTCTGTAATTTTCGTGGTTGTTGAAATCTAACTTTAAACCATGGTGGTCTGATATAATACAAGAGGTTATTCCAATTTTTGTTGTATCTGTTGAGATTTGCTTTGTGACCGAGTATGTGGTCAATTTTAGAGAAGGTTCCATGGGGTGCTGAGAAGAAGGTATATTCTTTTTGTTAGGGTGGAATGCTCTGTAGATATTTATTAAGTCCATTTGAGTCATAGCATCAGTTAAACCCCTTATTTCTCTGTTAAGTTTTGATTTGGCAGATCTGTCCAATGGTGAGAGTGGGGTGTTGAAGTCTCCCACTATTAATGTGTGGGTTTTTGTGCATGATTTAAGCTTTAGTAATGTTTCTTTTACATATGTGGATACCCTTGTATTTGGGGCATAAATGTTCAGAATTGAAACTTCATCTTGGTGGATCTTTCCTGTGATGAGTATGTAATGTCCTTCTTGATCGCTTTTGATTGATTTTAATTTGAAGTCTATTTTTTTTTGGATATTAGGATAGCTACACCAGTTTGCTTCTTAAGACCATTTGATTGGTAAGACCTTGTCTGTCTTCGAAATTGAGGTGTGTTTCTTGTATGCAACAGAAAGATGGGTCCTGTTTTTGTATCCATTCTGTTAGCCTGTGTCTTTTTATAGGTGAATTAAGTCCATTGATATTAAGAGATATTAATGACCAGTGATTGTTAGTTCCTGTTATCTTTTGGTGGTAGTGTTTGTGTATTTGTCTTCTTTGGGATTTACTGCTGTGGGGTTATCTATTGCCTGTGTTTTTGTGGTTGTATCTGACTTCCTTAGGTTGGAATTTTCCTTCTAGTGCTTTCTGTAGGGCTGGATTTGTGGATAGGTATTGTTTAAATATGGTTTTGTCTTGGAATGGTTTGTTCACTCCGTCTATGATGATTGAAAGTTTTGCTGGGTATATTAGTCTAGCCTGGCTTCCATGGTCTCTTAGTGTCTGCATTACATCTGTCCAGGTCCTCCCAGCTTTGAAAGTCTCCATTTAGAAATTGGGTGTTGTTCTGATGGATTTGCCTTTATAAGTAACTTGGCCTTTTTCCTTTGCTGCTCTTAATAGTTTCTTTATTCTGTAGGTTTAGTTTTTTAATTATTATGTGGTGAGGGGACTTTTTGGGGGGTCTAGTCTGTTTGGTGTTCTATAGGCTTCTTTTATCTTCATAGGTATTTCCTTCTTTAAGCTGGGAAAGTTTTCTTCTATGATTTTGTTGAATATATTTTCTGCACCTTTGAATTGGTATTCTTCTCCTCCTTCTATCCCTATTATTCTTAGATTTGGCCTTTTCGTGGTGTCCCAGATTTCCTGGATGCTTTGTGTTATGACTTCTTTGGCTTTGGTATTTTCTTTGACTGATGAATCTATTTCCTCTATTGTATCCTCTAAACCAGAGATTCTCTCTTCCATCTCTTGTAATCTGTTGGTTATGCTTGCATCTCTGTTTCCTGTTTATTTACTCAGATTTTCTATTTCCAGCATTCCCTCTGTTTGCATCTTCTTCATTGTTTTTATTTCCTTTTTCAAGTCTTGAACTGTTTCCCTCACATTTTTAATTGCTTTTACATGGTTTTCTTGTCTTTCTTTAAGGGATTTATTGATTTCTTCCAATTTTTTGTTTGTCTTTTCTTCATTTTTTAAGGCCTCTAGCATCTTCATGATGCTATTCTTAAGGTCACTTTCTTCTGTTTCTTCTACATTGTGATGTTCAGGTCTTGCTGTTGGAGGAGGGCTAGGTTCTGGTGATGTTGTATTGCTCTTTATCTTGTATGTAATTTTGCCTTGACGTCTGCCCATCTCCTCCTCTAATAGGTATAAGAAGTGCCTGTGTCTGAGTGAGTTGCTGTTTGTTCACTCTGTGCTTGTTGTGTCTGTGTCTCAGGGGGCCCCTCTGTGTCCAATCTTAGTTCTTGGTCTAATTGGAGCAGGCAGATTCTGTGTCTCAGGGAGCTGCTCTTGGATCAACCAAATCTTGGTGATTGTGTGACTCATGGAGCTGCTCTTGGTCTTATCAGGGCTCTTGGTCCAATCAGAGCTGACAGATTGTATGTTTCAGGAAGAGTCTCTTGGTCCAATGAGAAGTGGTAGATTCTGCATCTCAGAAAGCCACTCTTGGTCTAATGAGGGGTGGCAGATTCCCTGTCTCAGGAGGTTACTCTTGTTCCAATGAGAGCTCTTTGTCCAATGAGAGCTGGCGGTTTGGTTTCCGTGCCTCAGAATGTGGCTGGGGTCTCAGGCAGATGGGTATGAGGGTAGGGCATGTAGATTGCAGGGTCTCTTGGTCCAAGAAGAGCTCTTGGTCCAATGAGAGCTGGTGGTTTGGTTTCTGTGTCTCAGGAAGTGGCTGGGGTCTCAGGCAAATGAGTATGAGGGTAGAGTGTATAGATTGCAGGGTTCGGTGGGGAGTCTTGGTGAGGGGGGCCTTCCTGCAGGTGCCCTGCCTGCTGGCTGGCAACTGGGATAGAGTTGGGCAGGGGTTTCTGGGGACAGTCTGTGTCCCAGGGATGGGTCCAAGGGACCTCTTTTGGTTTTTCAAGAAAAGTTTTCTCCATTTAGCTTTGGCTGTCCTGAACTTGCTCTGTAGACCAGGTTGGCCTCGAACTCATAGATATCCATAGATATCCACCTGCCTCTGCCACTCAAGTGCTGGAATTAAAGGACTGCATCAGCCCACAAAGGTCTTTGTTTTCTTATCTCTTGTAGTTGATCATATATTGCAGCCCATAGGTACCTCCCACATTAACTTTAGATTGGACCTTGGCATAGTAATCTTTGACAAATGGGACATTAGTAAACATGGACCTCTCTAGCTTCTGAAAACTCTTCTACCATGTAAAGAAGGCTGGGCTAACTTGTCATAGACAGAGAACAAATCATTAGCAAGTTTAAATGACATACATGCTAGTGAACCTTGGCTGAGCTGCTAGATAGCTGAACATCCATGAGTTACATAGGTAAGACCAGATAAAATACCCAACTGAGCATCCTATAAAGAACGATGCTTGTCATGAACAAAACATGACTGTCTGGACATCAAATTATGAAATATTTATTATTACAATAAAGAATATGTTTAATACAACATAAGCAAATATTTAATTTATATAATATATTTAATAGAACTCAAATAATATAAAATAGAAAAACAGGAGATACTTTGGAGATAGATTTTTCTCAGTTGTGAATAGAGGGAAGGAGGCATCACCTCAGATGCTTCTCTTAGTTTATGCTTGGTGTTTTGATTCTTTTGTTGAAGAAGGTCATTTATCACTCTTCAGACAGGTTTTAAACCAAGTTCTAACAAATCCTTCCAGAATTTTTAAAAAGAGTTGTCAAAAGAATATTGTAACAATAAAAGAAGAAAGAAGTAATATGTCATTACAGGGATTCTAGTCTCTAAATGAATGAAAGAAAAAAAAGCTTAAAAGCTAACTAAACAGGCTGATCCAGATGGGCCTCAGACACCCTGATGCAGTTGTCCCTTGTGTAGAATGCTGTGGCATTTAATGGCCTTGGGTCAAACATTGTCCTATAATCACTGTTAAATGAAAAATATGTTATTTTAGTACAGATATCCTCTCAGAAACTAGACTTACCTTAGTTCTTATTGAAATAGTTTCTATGACTTTTCAAAACAAATGAACAAATAACATCAAGCAAAGAAATGTCAGAAATATGAAGATGAAAGGACTAAAGATGGATGACTTCAAGTTCCGAATCTCATCTCCATTTTAGACAGTGAGTTAGGAACTAGTAGTTGTCTGTAAATCTCTTGGACTTGTATGACACTAACTGCTGACTTCAAGGAAAACTTTACGACACTCATGGTATTATTTCAGAGATTCACTGTGCAATGTGTCCTATTTAAACCATTTAATAGGCTAATTATCTTGATATTTTATCTGTATTTGAGATGAGGCAAGTAGGGTGACAAACTATTTTGAAAATAGTGGCATAGGGCTTTGTTCTTTAGAATGTTTGATACTTTAATTGAGTAATTATTTTTGGGCCCTCTGTCATCATCCAGAAGGTAGTGTCTTTGCTTAAACCAGTGGAAAAGACAATAATGTATTTTCCTCTCATGCTTGCCTTCTATAAATCAGTAGAACTTAATTTTTTTCTTTAAAAGTGATATTTTACTAGCTTTCTCTTCCCTAGTTATGGGTTAGCTAATGGTTCTTCCAATTAGAAAAAGGATTTTTTTGTTAAAGATTTATTTATTTATTATATATACAATGTTCTGCCTGCATATATGCCTGCATGCCAGAAGAGTGCACCAGATCTCATTGTAGATGGTTGTGAGCTACCATGAGGTTGCTAGGAATTGCTCTTTTTTTTTTTTTTTTGGTTTTTTGAGACAGGGTTTCTCTGTGTAGCTTTGCGCCTTTCCTGGAGCTCACTTGGTAGCCCAGGCTGGCCTCGAACTCACAGAGATCTGCCTGCCTCTGCCTCCCGAGTGCTGGGATTAAAGGCGTGCGCCACCACGCCCGGCTTAGGAATTGCTCTTAACCTCTGAGTCACCTCTGCAGCCCTGAGAAAGAGTTTGAAAGTGCTATATTCTCTGGAAATATTGTGGCCACAGAAGAAAAAAAATGATGCATACCAGATTTGGAGCAGGCAGCTCCTCACCATCTTCACAAATATCCATGAGGGTCTGTCCAAACAAGTGCCCAGTGTTTGGGGCTGGTGTGTCCAGATGGACATTGTCAAGGGCCTGCTGAAAAATCCAGTTTACAAAGGAACATATTCTTCTAACTGTTCTCTCTGAATCTGAGGAAGAATGGAAGTCATTACTTGCAGTAGTTTGATAATTCTCCTACATAGTACTATAATGCTTGCTTAAATATACAGTATACATCAAAGAATTTCAACGTGAACACAGGGGGCATGATATAAATGAAGTAAGACATTTCACCAAATATTTTATGTACCTGGTCACTTGTCTTTTCTGGGAATCACTCCTTAAATAAATTTATCTCACTGTAGATAGGATCCTGATTCTGGGAACCAATACTAAGTCAGTTACTCAAAGCTCTAGCTAAGTATGTTTCACTTGGAATAGACTTAGAAGGGAAGATAGGGAGAAATTTCAAACCTGAGGAAATAGAATATGATATAAAGGGGAAAGAAGAATCATGGAAAAAGAGAAAAAGAGGAAGTGAGAAAACAGGATAGAGGAGTGATTACTAGGAGGATAACTAACATTAAAAATTTTTTTTGAAAAGCCACCTGAAAGCCAACTATTGTAGATACTGCCTATATATATACACACATATACATATGTAAAATAGTGTAAGTGGAATTACCCACTAACAGGTGATGATAACCAGTCTAGACTGCATAGTCTAACAAATGTAAGAATAGTGCTAGAAATGGGATGTTTTTTGTGAGCTGTTGGCTAATAGATTCCAAAGATTCCCAACAGGCTACTGACATTGATCTTGGTTACCCTCAGAACTTGACACTAAGCTATTGAGGAGGTAACATATGCTTGACTCACAGAAATGGAGAAATCAACCTGGTATGACCTGGAAGTTTCCTTCAATCTGTGCTGTGCATACTACTGGAGAATAAGAGTAACCATCAATCTTATCTCAGTGTAACCCTGTAAGCTACAATAATAGATGTTCTGTCAAGATTTGCCCAGTGGTGCAGTAGTGGCACAAATGCCACGGGGTTACCAATGTTACGTGTTTTGAATGTATTAAAGTCCAAACCTCAAGATAGAATACATAACTGACACCATCATCAGGACCAATAACCTTAACTAGATGGGCTGAGGCTTAAGCAAGAAACTATCACTATTTTTTTACTAGTATATCTACATAGTATTAAACCAACTCCTAATAACTTATCATTATACAATAGATTAGTGCAATTCTCACTCCTCATCAGAGTTGCTTCTTTGGCAGTAGATAGTGATTTAACACACAGATTTAATCCACAGCTGGTCTATGTGAGGAGAATAAAAGGCTGTGGAGTTCAGAATCCTGGTATCTCAAGAAATCATAGTCCTTCCTCCTATGGCTTAGCGGTACTTTCACAAGAGAGCATAAAGATTGTAAGAGAGGAAGGAACTGTCTGACTACAATGAAGCAATGTTTTCTACACATCAAACAGCAGTTGCCAATATGAACTCACATGCGCAGTTATGACAACATGCAGAAGACATGTGCAAGCTCAAAATTCTAGAACTAATTCCAACATGGGGAATGGAGTTGGGCAGAAAGTATCACCCACATGTGACGAGCAATGGAAAATCCCTATCTGCCTAATAGTGGAATTCAGTTTGCTTTAAGGATGTGGTCTCCAGTTGGTAGACCATGCTCCTGTGGATGGCCACACACCCAAAAGTATATGGCCAATATAAAACTGGGTTTTTTAAATTGTTTTAAGGAAAAATAAAGAGAACACAAAGTGGATGGGTTAGGAAAAAGGCATGAATGTGGAAGAAGTTTTTGAGTTGGGATTCAATATGATAAATATACAATATATAAAATACCAGGCAGTGGAACCTGGTCCTGAGCTCAGTGCATGAGCTGGCTGTTTGAAACCTGGGGCTTATGCAGGGATGCTTGGTTCAGCCTGGGAGGAGGGGACTGGACCTGCCTGGACTGAGTCTACCAAGTTGATCTCAATCCTCGGGGTAGTCTTTGCCCTGGAGGAGATGGGAATGGGGGGGTGAGATGGGGGTAAGGCAGGGGGGGAGGGGGGAGAACAAGGGAATCCGTGGCTGATATGTAGAATTAAATTATATTGTAAAATAAAATAAATTATAAAAAATACAAAAGAATCAATCAAATCTCTCTAATCTTATGTTTAATCAGTTTTATTATGAATGAGACTATCTATCCATTTAAGACATTAAGTCCTGCACAGCTCAATCCATGGTCAAAGAAATGTTCATAAAATGTTAACCTTTACTTTGGTAATTTTTGGCATTCTAAACAAAACTGCTTCCTTGGATATACTCCATCTGGATGAGCAGCCACTTAACAGGTATAAGGTCCTGAAGCCATGCAGCCCCATTACTGCAATTAATACCCTGACCTCTCAAAAAGGAGAAAGCACACATCCTTACATCCTGGAGGATGTTTCTACAAGTCAATAGGTATAAATGTTTAATAACAAAACATGGAGATAGACATTTCAAGTTTTCTATGCAACCTGGTATCTCTATTCTTAAACTGATTTTATTATTTGAAATATCATCCAAATATATTTTACTCTTCAACTTTAATTGTAACACTGTAAGAGGAAGGCTCTATTCTACTTAGGTTTGTGTCAACTTGGCATAAGCAAAGGTCATTTGGGAAGAAGGACCTTGTGTTGACAAAAGGCCACCACCAGAATGGCTTGTGGGAAAGACTGTGTTCTCTTTTCTTGTGATCTTTCTTAGGACCAATGTTCAGCATCTCAGCTCACTGTGGGTGGTGGCACCCCTGGAACAGTGGTCCTGGGCAATGTAGGATGGTAGGCTGAGCAAGTCACAAAGAGCAAGCCAGTAAGCAGCACTCTGCCAATGCTCCTGCTGCCAGCTTCTTTATCTGTTTGAGTGCTTCCCTGTGTTAGGCATGAGGTTCAGGGACAAAAAGATCCTGGCCCTCCTGTAGCTGGAGTTATCTCCACTTCCGCCCAGGCCTGCAGCCACTCAGACCCAAATAAACACACAGACACTTATATTATTTAAACTGTTTGGCCTAATGGCTCAGGCTTCTTGCTATCTAGTTCTTATATGTTAAACTAACCCATTTCTATAAATCTATATCTTGCCACGTAGGTCGTGGCTTACCGGTATTTTACATCTCCTGACTCAGCCTTCCTGTTCCCAGACTTCTCCTCTCTCTTTGTCTCGCCTATACTTCCTGCCTGGTTACTGGCCAATAAGCACTTTATTTATTAACCAATCAAAGCAACACATTCAGAGCATACAGATATCCACAGCACTTCCCCTTTTTTCCAAAAAGGAAGGTTTTAACTTTAACATAGTAAAATTACACATAACAAAACAATTATCAAGCAAGAATTATAGTTATAATATCTAGTCTATTTTTATTTGGCAAAATTAAAGAAGATATCCTGTCTTATATTTGTGACTCTAAGGTTTCATATCTAACTTATCTTTCATCATAACTAAGGAAATTAAAACTATCTAGTCTTCAACTACATCAAAGACCTCAGAAGGATATAATATTACCTGAGAAATGGGAGAAGGATGCAAGCAACTTTTGGAAGTCTTGCAAGAGTAGACAGAGACAGCTGGCAGCCTGGACAGTCATCCAAAGTTCCTTTGTAAAGTTGGGGCATCTGTCTTCAGCCCACAGGCGTAGAGTCTCTCAGTCATTTTTTTTAGTGTCCTGTAGAATGTCTGGTAGTTTCCTCTGTGAAGCAGGAACTTGAAGGACCACTTTGCCAAGCAAAGTTCAGTGGTCACCTTCCTATGGGTCCTGCATGTCCAGTCAATCAAGCAGTCCAGGCAAGAACAGTTTCTTGTCCAAATGGCTATTTTTGCCAAGAAGAAGATAAACTCCATATAGAGTGTCTTCGATGCCCATTGTCCTCCCTGAAGTAAATCAGTGCTGCCAGGACCAGACATGTCTCACTGTCCAGAAACTCTAATTTTTTAAAAAACATTTTAAATGCCATATTCTGTAGGTCTTTGAAGTGTTTGAAGATTATCTAACTAATTGAATTATATCTATGTATACCTAGAAAACTTAACATGACTATAAGTTTGACTATCACAGAAAACTAGTTATTAATCTATATTTTTAATTATCCATTACAATCTAAATGAGTTACATAAACATAATACCTCAAATGAGAGTAGAAATACATATACAGTATAACAAAATTAAGTTTAAACTTGTATCAATAAACTAAAATCCATAGCAATGTAAAACATTTTTAAACAAGTTGTTGCTCTTTAAAAGTAGCTTCATTAATCTACCCTTTCATCCTATTGTATCTATATCCTATATTTCTATATCATATCCCCCTTTCTTCTTTTAGAAAGATATTGACTATGACCAATAACAATTTGTAACCAACAACCTAAACAAAGTCAAACATCCATAATCCATTTTTTGGGAATGTGGGCATAGTTTTCCAGGCTAGTCCCTACTGAATGAGGGCACTGGAAATCTAATGGGGATCCTGAGAAAATTTTAGGATTATGGAGTAGTCTGTGAGGCTGTATTGTTTGAGCCAGTTAGTTCTCTTGTAACTGTTCTGGATGTTGGATCATCTGGGCCATCAGAGACCTTTCAGGGGGTATTGGCTAGTCAAACCTGATGTATCTTAATCTGGAACAAATCCATAGCCTCTTGCTTTCTGTGGAAACAAAAGCAGAGCCTCCTTTCCAGACCAACAATAGCTTTAGATCCAAATTTTGAAGTCACGGTACCTTTAAAATATACATATTGGTTTAACTGAGCAGCCTTTACAATCAAATGTCTTTCTGCAGTTAAAAATATCACAGATAACACAGTCCAGATTCTCTGTGTAATATCCATCTTTATGTGGCTTATTTTTTATACTGCCTTTACTGTCTCTTTAAAGACTTTATTTTTAAAAATTATCTATTTCTTTATATAACTGCATATATTTCTTTTTTTCTCTCTTTCAAGCCTATGTACATTTTTACACACATTGTAAAACTATCTAGTCTTCAACTACATCAAAGACCTCACAAGGATATAATATTACCTGAGAAATGGGAGAAGGATGTAAGCAACTTTCGGAAGTCTTGCAAGAGTAGACAAAGACTGAATCTGAATCTGTCTTATTGTGAACCTATTGTTTTAAACTGTAGCAGCTAGTATTGAAGCAGAAGTCTTGGCTGTTAGCTCTACTCAATTTAGCTTTTCAAAGTGGTAGAGATAATTCACCACCAGCACTGGGAGCCATGCTTTCTGCTGACTCTAGGAGGCAGTAGGTCTATGCTTCTATCAACGCAGCATGTGGCCCAGAAACCTCTTTTTTTAACTAGCAAAAACTACATCCACCACACAGCATAGTGCACAGCTTGGAGACACCTCTGTGTAACACATTACATGCCACAAACCCACCATAGAGTAGCTCAAGCCCACAGGCTGTGGCTAACTTGAGAGAGACAACTAGGAAGCTGTTTTTAGCTCCATTCTGGAATCTTTTTTTTAAGCTTTCTCAAGTTTTATGTGGATATTATTGCCCCACGTTCTGATGCCATTTGTAGCTGGAGTTATCTCCAGTCCCACATTGGCCTGCAGCCACTCAGATCCAAATAAACACACAGAAGCTTATATTATTTAAACTGTTTGGCCTAATGGCTCCATTTCTTGCTAGTTCTTATATCTTAAACTAACTCATTTCTATAAATCTATACCTTGCCACGTGGGTCGTGGCTTATCAGTATTTTACATCATGCTTCTTATGGCGGCAACTGGCAGCGACAATAAAAAGGAAAAGAAAAATAAACTGTCTGTCTGTGTGTGTGTGTGTGTGTGTGTGTGTGTGTGTGTGTAGTTTGTATGTATGTATTCTCATGTGAATATTTACTATCAGCATTTGTCATATAGACTTCATAGCTGTGGACAGTGTAAATTCTTAGTGTCATCACTGTATAGATAAGAATCAGAGAGATGCAATAGTTAGAAGTGGACCATCCTTGATTCGAAAGAACTTTTCTTGAATCTGACTCTTTAGTTATTATAACACGTTGCCCCCTTACCCAAGCAAAATTATTTAATGATGATCTACTAGATGTTAGGGAAAATGATAGATCTTGGGGATAGTTTCTGAGAAAGGAAAACAACTTTCAAAGGCTTACCCTCCAACTCCATTATAACAATGAGTCCCTTCAGGCCATCAGAGGACAATAAACACCTTTCTGGGATCCACATTTGCTTCTGGCCCTCATTTCTCATACCTGGTCATGTTCAGCTTCCACAATGCACAGTGAATTTCTTCTTGGTGTCCTTTTTAAACAAGTATGGGACCAAAGTTGCCATGTATACCTGTGGGAGACCCACTCCCACTTTTCCCCCAGGATTCTCTTGAGTCGGGAGAAATGAGAAATATTTAGATAGAAATAAAGAGGGGAGAGAGACATATAGAAACTCATGATAGCCTCAGGAGGGCCTGGATCAAAACCCATCAGCCCCTTCTGTCTCTTCTAAAGGACTTTTTGAAGGAATGCCAAGGGGTGGAGCAAAAGACCTCCACCTAACACAGTCAAATGCATACCCTTCCAAACACCTGGTAACCATGCATGTGGTCAAGCAATCTTCTAATGCAGCTCTGCTGGGTAACACAAGCTCAGATCTCACTAGGAAACCTTTGTGGGCCTCAACAACTACCCCTTCTTGATATAATGAAGGCCCCTCAGACTCCTAAGACTGAGTGTGGCCATCTTAAGTCATTCTCCTTGATTGATCTTCCTTACCCATCATGGAGATACACTTTCCATCAAGCATATTCTGGCTTCAGTTGGAAGCTATCAAGAAGAAAGTTGCACATCTTTGACTAACAACCTCTGGTAGGAGGTAGTACAGAGATTAACTCACCTCTGGCCTAGATCCATACTGAGCTTGCAAACATCCACAGTGATCTCCATTGCTGCCACACCTCCCAACAGCAGTTTCACCTGCACCAAGCCCTTTTCCTGGATTAAAACTCTCTCCTGACAGATGTTCAATAAAGCTTTCAAGAGACTATTTTGATTCCCAGAAGAAAACAGTCATTTCAAATCATTTCAAAGTGTCCACTCAAGTAAACAAAACCCCACGCTAATTATAAAGACACTTTTACAAGCTAATGCTATTGTGAGAGGCTTATCCCTTTGTGGGAGACCTACCTCTTTATATACAGAAACAGAAGGAGTGGAAACTTCTAGGAAGAAGACAGAAAATTATGACACCATTATTAATTACATTTTGGGCTATCATAAAAAGTGTTCAAATATATCTGAAGGTAAAACATATTTCTTTAAAAATTAATGTTACTTAATTTGTCTAGACAGATATTGATGGAGTAATAAAAACAATTCTAGTATGAACTTACATTTAACATTTACATGTTTTACAAACTTATATTCAACAATTACACCCTTCACAAACCCACATTCAACATATACTTATTTATACTTTTTACAGACTCACATTCAAAAGGAAACTCTATAGAGATATTTTACAGACTTTATATTTAAAAGAAAACCCTATAGGACTATTTTGAAGACTTTAGCACTTATCTAGAAGAGATTACTTAGAAGAACTATTTACCAAACTTATATTCAAGAGGAAACTCTATTAGCAAACATCTAGAAAGAATCTCTTAACAGAACTAACTTATATTCAAAAGCAAATTCTACAAGACTACTTTACAACCTTTAGCAAACATCCAGAGGTTTCTTAACTGACCTATTAACAAGACAGAAAGTATGCACATCATTTCTAAAGTTCAGAGTTTATACTCAGCTTTGATACCATTCTGAAAGTTTTCTTGAGAGTTTGAAGTCAGAGCCTAATTTATCAGTGCCTCTTAAAGTTAACTGAGGTAAAATGGGTAAAATTCCCTCTTCTTAATTTTTTAAAGCTGCTTTTAAAGATTACCATGAGTTCTTTTAATGATGCCAAGGTTTCCCTCTTAAGCACAACTCAGTCCCATAAGTTTTTTTTCACACCCAAGGCAATTTCCCAGTGTAAGGACCATTTTCCCTTGTTTTCTAAAAGATTTCAAAGTAACTTGTAGACAAACAGTATTAGCATTTTAATTATCACCATAGAGGCAAGTTGTTTACCTGTTCTAGTTCTCAGAAGGTAAGACTAAGCTTTCTAACATTGCTTTGAAAAGAAACTGCATTCTGAGCTGAAAAAAAACAAAACAAAACAAAACAAAACAAAACAAAACAAAACATTTTGGGGGCAGTATCGCCATTTTGAGCTGAAAAACCACATTTACCATACTGCCTTTCTCTATTGTGATGCTGCTATGTTACATACTACACTTCCCAAGCTACTTTTCAAACTACATTTCCTAGGTTGCCTTTCTGGGTCCAGCGGAAAACTTCTGTTCACACAGTCTGTTTTCATACTGAAAATCAAGATCAAGTGTGGTTTTTTTGTTTTTTGTTTTTTGTTTTTTTTTGCCACAGGAGGTTTCTGTTCTCCTTGAGCTGGCAATGATAGATATTTTTCCATCACTGTCCCCAGAGTGGGCCACTTCTATCTGCCTGCATGCTTATGGATCAGCACTTTGGTGTCAGAAGCAAAATCCCTCAGTGCTTGCTCCTCCACCTTACTGGGTCAGTGAAAGAAAATGAAGGCTCTTGAAACAACAGCTTTTTCGGAAAGATTTTCTCCCTGATAGATCTCTTTTGTCCCTGCTTGTCCCCTCCTCCAAGATGCAGAGTTTCTGATGCCAGTGCTGAAGCTCAGGACCCATGCTCTTCTCCTTCAGCCTGGCTCAACCAAGCATCCTGCAACAGCCCGGCTGCCTCTGCACCTCTGTGAGTGTTCTGCACCTCTGTGAGTGCTCTGCACCTCTGTGAGTGTTCTGCACCTCTGTGAATGCTCTGCACCTAGCTGCTTTTTTAAAATACTGGCTTGAAGGAGAGACAGGACTAGCAGAGAGGATTTGCCATATGCCAACAGGTTTTTTTGTTTTTTCATAGGGCAATTACAAGTGCTTTTCTCATACTGATAGATGTTGTTTCCAGGTGAGTTAAATTGTTGTCCTTTCAGAAAGAGAAAAACTTTGAGAAAGAAAAGGTCTGAAAAGCTTTTAGATTTTTAGAGAGAGATTACTAAGATTTTTCCTAAGACCTCTGTTCTCCTTAGCTTCATAGCCAAACAGAAACTAATTTTGATTGTAAGATGTTTTCATACAGTGGCAGCATCAGCTGAGTGAAAAGTTTTGTTTCACCTGCATCTGCATCAGGAAAATTCTTTCCTTTGCCACTCAGGACTCAGAACTTAAGCTACTCACAGGCCAAAAACTACCACAGGAATCTTTTTCTGCCTGTTTTTTAACTCATCTTTGAGAGATTTTTCTCATTCTTCCCCAGAATTTTTCATTCATAGCCTCATAGTTGGAAAATCAAGGACATCATTCCTCTATATTGTTGCTTATCTTATCCTAAATTTTTTTCTTAAACTATATTCCTAACCCAATATTTAAATATTCTATCTTACTCTAAATTTTTTCTTTAATTTTTCTAGATAGAAATTAAGAGAGCGAGAGCGAGAAACCTGGAGAGAGGCACTTGCTGCAGCCTTGCTACTATCTTTGGCATTCTGATGCCTCACTTTTACCCCCGAGAATAAAATACCCCTGCCTTCATTATACTACAAAACCAGACATGTCCAACTGCTTCCTATAGGGCCCTCCCCCCACTTTCACCAAGTCCCTGTTCATGGTGTCATCTGTGGGAGACCCACTCCCAGTTTTTCCCCAGGGTACTCTTAAGGAGGGAAAAGTGAGAAATATTTAGATAGAAATATAGAGGGGGGAGATATAGAGATAGAAACACAGGATAGCCTTGGGAGGGCCTGGATTAAAACCCATCAGCCCCTTCTGTCTCTTCTAAAGGGCTTTTTGAAGGAATGCCAAGGGGTGGAGCAAAAGACCTCCCCCTAGCACAGCCAAGTGCAGACCCTTCCAAACACCTGGTAACCATGCACATGGTCAAGCAATCCTCTAATGCAGCTCTGAAGGGTAAAGCAAGCTCAGATCTCACTAGGAACCTTTGTGGGCCTCCACATGTACCATTTAATGTGTACTCATCAATTAAGTGTGAAAAGTGTCAAATTCCTAGGTTAGCCTAATTTAGACTGCTGACAAACTTCAGGAAATCTAAGATTAGTAGGGGATTAAAAGCAAGATTATCAAGTTCCATTCCTGAGGGCACTGGAGTGCCTTCAGTTAGCTAATATAAGCATCTAATGTGTAGAATGGGATCTGTAAAAATCAGGGATGCAGCATCTAGGAGACAACTCTGAATTATTTTTGGGCATTGGAAGATTTTGGAAGGCTCTGATCATTGGAACAGCCATTGCCAGGCTGGAACACGGATCCCAAGATACTGTCACCAGTGGGATAATACGATAGGGGAGTTGTTCTCCCTTCTCAGTAGCCAAGAACCTAGACCGAGGCTTTAGGATACTGGACCTTTCTCTCAGCTTCTAAGGTAAGGTACTCTTTTCTTGGGTGTTGGTAACAGAACTGAGGTCCCCAGCAAGAGTAGTATGTGCTCTTGACCACACAGTCATCTCTTTACATTTACAGTGGCCTCCTTTTTTTTTTTTTTTTTTTTTTTTTTTTTTTACATTTCTTTAAAGCTCTGGGACTGTCTCAGTCAATCTCAACCTACACACCTCTGTGATGCATTCACAAATAGACAATAGTGGTCTCTCTATAGAGTTCTTCAAGAATGAGACCCTAATTCATTTCTATAATGCAGTTTGTTCCCTGTACAAATAGTAAGACAAAGCAATGTGGCCTAAAGTTGGGATCTTAAACTGCAGTATTGTCTCCCCTGTTGATCTCTTTGGTTAAGAGAAAGACTGATAGTCTTAAGTGCCAATTGTCCAGATATGTATTGCTCTACAAGACAAACCTGACCTATAATGCCATTGTTCTGCAGGATTTTCTAACCAGATGGCTGCAACCTGCTCCACTTTCCCAGTTTTAAAGCCTGTCCACAGAAAGCGTGGCACCACCCTAAACCCAGGATAGCTCCTTCCCAGGCTAAATAAATCCATTGGTCTATTCTTACTAAAGCCATGTCTGCCTATTAAGCTTTAATCTCTTAAACTTTATGTGCCTACTCCAATGGGAAGTCAATGAAACTGGAAATGTTGTGAGGATCCAGGTTTCCTTCCCAATGCCGACTTAAGACAATGCAGAGAAATATTGGATAAATTTTCTGAAGAAACAGGAATTCAGGGGCATAACCACATCCTTTGAACTCACTTAAAGGGACCCATCTCTAATTCTATTTCTAAGGAAAAAACTATTTGAGATGCATGCCAGAATTATGTCAACTAATAATAGACCATTAATCTTAGCTTCTCACTGAGTCAACTTGTTCCATGGAGAGATCCCAACTGGAATGATCAAATGGTAGGACTAGGTATTGCTGGGATAGAATGGATGGTACATTGCCTATGGAAGGGATAAACTGAAATAACAACATAAAGTTAATAAAAGGGTAAGGGATAAAGTTGAGGAAGTGAGTCAATGCATAGATTAGAAGCCCACTCTTTTCCATGGAAAAATAATAGGGGCCTTCAGGAACTGTATTAATAATTGACTCTGTTAGGCAAGAATAATTTATTATACTGGGTACTCACTTTATTAGACAGTTGGCTCCATCCATAAAAGGAAAGTTTTAGAAGCTGGCACTGGGTTCCCACATGCCTAAGATCAACTGTTAGGTTGATTTCCTCAGTCTCTAATAACTGAGATCAAGTAGAAGAAGAAGATGTGAGTTGTATGTGACACATGTTGGGTAGTAATGTCTTCTGAATTGAAGTATTCTACCCTGGAGAGAAGCAAATTAAGACTTGGGGAGTAAATAAACTTCAAGGCTTAGGAAGTAAAGGACTCACAACTTTCAAGAGGGTCCTAAGACTTAGAGGATTCACAAGGCCCTGCCGGAAGGTTATAAAATAATTAACAATTTTATGGAAAGGAACTCTCCCACTAGCCAAGCATCCTGCAAGTCATGTAGAGAGCTCCAGGGATGAGGTTTTCATGCATGGTCACCCATGCTAGGGTGTTTTTTTTTCAGTGATGCAGCTGCTTTTGAGTCATCCATGTTCCTGTATGTAACTTCTCACCCATACTACTATAAGGAACCACAATCAACCCACTGTTTCACCAAGTAGGATTTTACTGGAATCATTATTATGGTCTGTGATCAGTGCCCTATCTGGGATGAGGAGACACTTGTTTTCTTCTCCCTAGGAAAGGTCATAAGTCACCTGAGGTCAATGTCTAGATAAGAGGCAAGCCAAGTTTTTCGGTCACTCTTTGAGAATTCATGATACCTCCAACCCATTCAGGAAAAACTCTCCCCCAAACACTGGGAGTGAGACTTAATCAGTATAAGAAGCAAAACCCAGACACTGGAGCAAAGACTGCTCTTGAAGATAACAATCACCCCCCCAAAAGCCACACCCTTTTGTAAACAAAAGGAACATTAGGATTTTCTTCCGTTCTGAGGGGAGCCAAGATCAAGCCTGGACATGTCTGAAAGTTGATGAAAGTTGCCAATATCCTTCTATAGCCTCCCACTCCCACACTGATGACTCCCAACATATCTGAAAAGAGTTCTTGATTCTTAATGATATGGAGGCTTTTTTTTCCTTAAATTTTGCTCCTTCATCCTAGACTCTGATCTTCTAGAACAATAAAGCCAACCCTGTTCGTGGAGGTGAGCCAGCCCTGAAGTTGTGAGCATGGGAGAGCTATCCCCATTACTCATCTGTTCTGAGGCAGCATGTATGGGGGAGAGATTCTCTCCCCACCCTTGCCCATCAATCCCTGAGACAGGTAGGAGAGATGACCTTGAGGTTTTAAGAGCAGGAGAGCTGTCCTGCCCCTCATCAGCTGCAGCACTCAGAAGAGTGGCCTCTACATCTTGACTAGACAATACAGTAGAGCTGGCTGTGGAGGTGTAGGTGTGAAAGAACCAAATCTGAGTACATGAAAGCTAGAGAACTGGCCCCACCCCTTGCTCATGGCTGTAATGGGTGAACTAGCCAGAGCAATTCTGGAGAGCTCACCCTGGTGACAAAGACAGGGGAGAGCTGGTGGGCTGACTAACCCTGCAACTACCCAGGCCCACCCCAACATCCACCCCATCTGTGATCTGCTGGAATACAGGGGCAGGAGGGTCAGCCTGTGGATCCAGGGCTGCAGGTTCTGTTGTAGAATATTATTTTAAGATGTGATACTTTTGTTTATGCTGCATTTGTTCAACTCTTTGAAGCTCTGTTACTGTGCTTGTGTAAAACACCTGACGGTTTAATAAAGAACTAGCCAATAGCAAGGCAGGAGAAAGGATAGGTGGGACTGGCAGGAGAGAGAATTTATAAAGGGGGAAGAAGAAAAAAAAAGGAGGTGTGAAAAGAGAGCTAGCAGCCAGAAAAGGAGGAGGACTCCAGGGGTCAGCCACCTAGCTACACAGCAAGCCACAGAGAAAGAGTAAGATTTACAGAAGTAAGAGAATAGGAAAAGCCCAGAGGCAAAAGGTAGATGGAATAAGTTAAGAAAAGCTGTCAAGAAACTAAGCCTCTGTGTGTGATTTATTTGGGAGCTGGGTGGCAGGCCCCCCACCCAAAAGAGTAAAAACCCTCAACAACAAGGATCTCCATAACACAGGGCAGCAATGGGATGTCCAGGAAGAGTCCTAGTAAGAGCCTAGTATCGATGGTGCAGTAGAGACCAGAGGCCTCTAATCAGACCAATGATTCTATGTAATACACACCTGCATGTAAAAGTATATGGATGAAGGGGTTTACTTCGTGACTCACTGTGCCACACTGCAGCTTCCTGGAGATTTTCCCCCTTCTTCCTTTTTTTTTTCTTTTTTTCCTCTTAAATTATATTTTGTTTTATTTTGGGGGAGAAGGGTGGAATTGGGATGGATGATGTGAAAGACACAAAGAATAAATAAAAATATAAATAAATAATAAAAAAATAAAATGAAAAAGTACATTGAAGGCTGCTAGGACTGAAGAGCAGGAACTGGGTAATAAGTACAAATGGTAACTGGATCTTAGTAGAAGGCCTAAAAGTTAGATCTTGGTCACAGATGCACCACTCTGTAAATATACTGAAAATCATGAAATAGCATGTATACTTAGTGTTTTTATTTTTAATTTTTGTGGTGCTGTAGATGGAATTCATAGTCTCATGCCTGCTAAGCAAAATGCTCTACCACAATAGCATACTACAGTATGTAATGCACACTTTAATTTTATAGCATTTGTATCATATAGCATTTAATAAAGCTGTTAAAATATTAAAAAAACTATATGTGGAACATGATAGCACCAGGGAAAGCCATCCATCTTTGGAAGCAGGATTCTATTTCCCACGGAAAAAGCAATACTCTACAAAGCCAGAGCAAGGATAGGGCTTTAGTCCTTCAGTCCTGATATTAGCTTGCTTTCAAGCAGACTAACTAGTCTATGTAACAATATACTTGGACAGTCCTCACTCAGGGTCCAGAGACAGCCTTCAGCTCTTTGGCAATGCCTTGGGAATAGAAGTCAGGGAGCTCTGCCATAAAGAAGGAGACATACTTCAATACATTAAGTTCCTTAAGGCAAATTTTGCAGGCTAACAGACTTTACGGCTTCCTGGATATCTGAGGCAATTTAGTACCACCTACTAAGCCCCAAATCCCCTTCGAGCAGGTCCATTACTTGTGGGCTTAAGACCAGGGACAAGAGCTCTCTCCCAAAATTTGATCTGAATGTCCATATGAAAAGCGGCTAAGAACATTCTTGGGAATACCTACATTCTATAAGAAATGGGTCCCCAACTTTGGAGTCATTGTCAAGGCTTTTTATTAAGATCTGCAGGGAGAGGATCAGGGATTTCTGACTTGAGAACAAATCAATAGGAGCAAATGGTAAGGTAAAGAGTGCCTAAATTATATTCCAGCCCTTGGACTGCCTGAATGGAGAAGCCTTTTTATGTCTTTATAGCACAAAGACAGAGTGGGACTATGGATACTCACACAAAAGCTGGGAAACACACCTAGACCTGTGGCTTATTTCCAAAAAGGGCTAGATTCATTGGTACAAGGATGGCATAGCTGCTTGGAAATGAACCCCCTTAATGCTCTATTAATAGAAAGAGTCATTAAGCTGAGCTTGGTACACAAGGTAAAGGTATGAAATCCATCCCAAGTTCAAACCATATTAGAAGCTAGAGGACACCAACAGAGAACATAGAAATGAACAAGGTAGCAGGCATTACTATTAGAAAGTCCCACTGTTATTCTCAGAACTTGAGTTGGAGATAGGGCTTAGCTGGTAGAGCACTTGCCTAGAATGCATGAAATCCTGGGTTCAATCCCCAGCACTACAAGAAATTAGGCATCATGGTGGATGTCTATAATCCCAGCACTCAGGAGGCTGAGGCAGAAGGATCAGAAATTCAAGGTCATTCTCAGATAGATAGTGAGTTCAAGGCCAGCCTGGGCTACATGAGGCCCTAGCACCAAAAGAATACTTAGTATTTAAAGACCCCCTTACCTTTAAAGATTAATTTATTGATTTGGCATTATTTCTGTCTTTAAAAGCTCTCCCTTGTCTCATTCCCATAGTTCACTATGGCGTGTATAATCTCAACACACTGCTCTACTTGTCACAAACACATATCATTCTTTATAGATTCACTCTATTGCTTAAAGAAAATTGATATGCTGATAACAAAAGCACTTTGGCTATTTTTTTTGTGCCCCAGTGTCTCTCAGAAGCAAGGCATGTGAAAATCTTGTTTTATGAGAAAGAGAAAGAGAGAGAGAGAGAGAGAGAGAGAGAGAGAGAGAGAGAGAGAGA
>CABHPH010037971.1:0-12769 GCA_902168325.1 Peromyscus nudipes | reverse complement strand
GGCAGCCTGAGACAGCATCATTCTAAATAGTTTTCATGTTCCTTTCCCACCCTTGGCCAATTGACACAGAAAGTACCACTCTGGCAACTCTGACCCAGCCAGGGCTCAAGGTTGTACACACTACAACCTGAACTTGGTGGCTGGTGACTGGGAGGGACTAAAACATTGCCCCCGTTCTGGCCACTGGACCCTGAGATTCACCATGGAGCTGTGTCTGTCCTGGGGTATGAGTCTCTTCTGAGCCACGACTACAAGGTTGCATCCACCCAGAAGGGGGCTTTGTTCTAAGAGAACAACACTGTATAGAACACAATCCCTCAGTTTGAGATCTGCATGGTCCTGAGCCCATTGTACAGATGTGGCAACTGAGAGCCAATAGAAGGACCAAGGCTAGGTAGAAGAGCTGGGACTTGAACCCACAGCCATGGGCCCCTTTGATCCAGTGCACTCATGGTGGGGTGTGTAGCTAAGTGCTAACTTTTGGAGACATTCCTGACCTGACAGTCCCAGGAGGCTGGGAAAGTGTGACCTAAGAAAGTCACACTCATCTAAAGACTGGGGCAGGGGACTTCTAGTCAGAGTCAGACGTCAGTTAGAATCTTCCTCAGACACCCAGGTAGGCTACGTGTAACAAGAATTTCCCAGTCTGACAGGAGAGGGGGTGGTAGAACCCTCAGGGAGCCCCACGTCTGATGGAAGAGACGCAGCTGACTGTGCTGAGACCCTGTCCTGAGCACTGTGGACACTGGCATGAGGTTACCCAGCCTAGGAGCTCACAGGTGTAGGGACACCTAGTCGTGAGGATGGTCCTTCCCATAGAGGTGCCCTGCTGAGCCAGATGGGGCCTTGGTGGGATTTTGGGGGTAATTCAGGTGCTCGGGTTAATAACAGCATGGTGCATTGCCTGGCATGAATTTAACCCTTCAATAGCCCAAGCGGTCAGCCCACACCATGGTCATATGGGACAGCTTAGACATTCCTGCCACTCGATGAGCGGTGGTGGCACACACCTTTAATCCCAGCACTTGAGAGGCAGAGGTAGGTGGATCTCTGTGAGTTCGAGGCCAGCCTGGTCTACAGAGCGAGTTCCAGGACAGCCAGGGCTACACAGAGAAACTCTGTCTCGAAAAATCAAAAGAAAAAAGAAAAGAAACACCCACCACTAAGCTACATTCAGCCCAGTCCCCCTTTGTCATGACCTCTAAGGAAACTCCTGGGGCCTCCGCCTTGCCCTCGCCATTCCTGCCTCTGGATATTTGCACGAGCCATACACCCCCCTCCATCAGGCCGCACCATACATGCCTGCCCTTTGAGTCCTGTCCATCCTGCTTCCTCATCCTTCATCTTTATACTTCAAACTTCCTGCAAGATGCTCACCCCCCACAACGGGATGCAAAGAGCACACAGGCCCAAGCCGGCAGTCTTGGAGACTGAAGCTGGTGTTAACAGCCTATGGCACACAGCCTGTTTCTGTAAATAAAGTTTTATTTAAACACATTCATGCTTATTCATTCACCTATTTTCTTTAGCTGTTATGCTGTGTAACAGTGGAGGTGCGGCAGACACAGCATGACCCTCAAAGCTGAAAACGGAAACATTTGCCAGGATCTGGTCAAGACTCTGGCCGAGGGGATATATAACAAGTCGCCGGGACAAATAAGTTGACAGCTCATGAGAAACGCCAGGAGGGGCAGAACAGGGAGGGGGTGGGAAGTGAGACTGTGGCTGAGACATTTCTCATCCTGCTCCCCAATCCTACGCCCCAGGTACCAGAGCAGGTCAGCCTGAGCAGAAGGTGGGCAGAACACATGGCCTCATGAAGGTCAGGCTGGGTCTGGATTTTCTCCCCCAGCTGCTGTTAATGCCCGGCTAGGGGAAGGTCCTGTTGGCATCTGCCCATTGGGAGTTGACTGCATGCTAGATAGACATGGTGGTGACTGTTTTCTGGGAGCTTACAGGAAATTGTGGAGAGCTGCCCAAGCTGAAGGCCAGGTCATAAGTCAGATCAAATGGGGCCTGTCTTCCCTCTCCTCCTCAAGTGCCTTCCAACCACTCATGAACATCCCCCAGTGGTCCAGGAGCAGGACATACACCCCTTTTATAGACAGACTAACAGAGGTCTGTGGTGTTTGATGAATTGGCCAAGCCTTTGGTCCGTGTCTGCAGGCAAAACTCTGACTGTCGTGGGAAAGCCCCCGATGGTATTTAGGACAATGGGTTCTAGCCCAAGACTTATTCGGGCAAGTCTGTCCCCGCTGGGCCTCAGTGTGCTCGTCAGGAACCAAGAGGGCTGGGTAAATGTACCTGGAAGATCCGCCAGCTGCACACGCTAGGGCTCGCCTCTTCGCTGTTCAGGTCTCAGTTTGTCTCTGTAAAATGGGGAGATGAATGCTGGCCCTCCCACACTCTTGCAGCTGGTCCAGGAAGATCACAGATGGGAAAGAGCTTTGAGCTCAGTGGAAGAAAAGAATTCTATAAACCAAGGGGGTTATTATGTTGCTGATTTGGGAGCAAGCATGGGCTCGCACCCAGAGGCAGACAGAAAGTTTAGTCTGGTCAGTAGAGGGCACTATGGGGAAGCTGGGTGGTTCTTGAACTGGAATCCAGTTGGTGCTTGGGAGATCAGCCCGGATACCGAGCCTGCAGTGGGGGCATGGAGGCAAGGCTGTGAAATGTAGGGGACCCACGGTGCCTCAGTATAGTGGTGGGTGCTGGGCAGGGTAAGAACATGAAGCAAATTAGCCTTTATCTAGTGAGGTGGGGATTAGGATGGGCACTAGACAGGCAGAATGATTCTCTTGCTGGAGAGCGCAAGGAAAGGTGAGGAGAGATGTTCAGGCTGAAGTCTAAGTCAGAGGTCTGGGCTGCAGAGCCTCCAAGAGCGCAAGGAAGTGACACCTTCCGGCTCCAGGATCAGGCTGTACCACCTGGGGGCAAGTTCCTTCCTTCTCAAGGTGTCTAGTCCTTCCCCATAAAAGGAGAAGTGTCGCTGGGCGATAGTGGCGCACGCCTTTGATCTCGGCAATGAGAGGCAGAGACAGGAGGGTCTCCGTGAGTTCAAGGCCAGCCTGGTCTTCAGAATGAGTTCCAGGACAGCCAGGGCTACACAGAGAAACTGTCTAGAAAAACAAAAAACAACATCAAAAGCCTCATGGCCTGCCCTCCCGGAGCTTCTATGGGTTGAGTGACCAAACGCTGAGTGACAGCTCTTAGAAACGGGTTGGACTCTGCAAACCCCATTGTGCCAACATGGGCTGGTCGATGGTCTAAATGCTGGTAGTGGGCCCTACCACTCTTGCCTTTCCAGCCCTGGATACAGCCAGAGCCCCAGGGAAAGTGTTTTCCCAGCACAGGTGTGGGAAGGGGTGAGCAAGGGGGTCAGGGTGGGCCTTGTGGGGGCCCCAGAGACATGTGTGAGAATTGATGGTGCTTCCCAGGGGGTGAGACGGTGGGCATCGGGATCATGCACTGGGGGGATCATGCACTGGTACCCTTTCCCTACCCGTGCTCGGCTGAAACGGCACTGTGCTGAAGACACAGTAGACAGAGGCAGAGGCTGAAGATGCCCAAGTTGGTTGGAGATGGGATTTGAAGAAAGAGAGGAACCAGCCAGTCCTACCTGGCCAACCCCCTCCCCCCCCCACACCCTCCTCTCAGAGACCCCCCTCTGAGCCTCAGTTTCCTTGTCTGTGAAACGGAGAGATAGCCCCTTGGGTTACAGGGCTTCGAAGACTCTACAAGATGGCCTGGATCTCCAAAGGGTCCAAACGGCCCCTAGCATCTCTGGTGAGTCCCCTCAACTCAAAGAGGCCTGGAGCTGGCTCTGTTCCTGCAGCCACCAGGCCTTTTATGTAGAAGACCAGTTTATGAGGAAAACCCTCAAAATAAACAGAGCCCAGCTGGCACCCCCTGCCCAGCCCTGCCCAGCCCTACCTACTCTTGCCTTTCCAGCCCTGGCTAGGGAAAGGTAGGGAGGGGAGCCAGAACTCTGGGAAAGTGTTTTCCCAGCCCAGGTGTGGAAGTGAGTAGCCTGGAGGTCAGGGTGGGCCTTATGGGGACCCCAGGAAATGGCTTGTCCTGGGAGGTGAGACAATGGCCATTAGTAATCATTCACTGGGAAGTAGGGTAAAGAAGCAGATTCCAGAAATTTCCCCATGTCTAGTGAAGGGCACAGACCTCTGGGACAGTAACCCTAGCAGGTGACCTACAAGGTCCCTCAGTTGAGCTTGAGACCCTTCTGGGAAGGACAGAAGCCAGTTTGGGGAGGGGATTAGGTGGATGAGAGGCTCTGTCTGAGGTTGGAGGCACTTACAAGGTCCAACAATGGAGATAAGGAAGCCGGAAGTGCAGGAGAGCAGGGCAAGACAGACCCATGGAGAGCTGGTAAGAGAACACAATTAAAAAATCAAAATCCTGGGGCCTGGAGAGATGGCTCAACAGTTAGGAACATTGACTTGTTCTAGCAGCGATCCTGAGTTTGGTTCCTAGCACCCACATGGCAGCTCACAACCATCTGTAACTCAGGCCCAGAGGATCTTACATCGTCTGCTGGCCTCCTCAGGCAGCAGGCACACACATGGTATACATTCAAACAAAACATCCATACACATAAAACAAATTAATAAAAAAATTTTAATTGCAATTCTTGCTGGGTATGGTGGCATATATTTGTAATCCCAGCACTTCAGAGGCAAGATTACTGCAAATTCAAGGCCAGTCTGGTCCACATAGAGAGTTCTAGACCAGCCAGAGCTTCATAGTGAGACCCTAGCTCAATAAATAAATAGGTAAACAAATAAACAAATGCTCTGGTGGCAGCTGGGCTGTGGCTAGGAGCCCAAGTGCCACCAAGTGTGTACAAGGACTCGATTTCATCTCCAGCACTAAAGGAAAAACACACAGGACTCTACCCACAGAGTGAGAGCCCACCCCACCCCCACCTCCCACCCCCAAGCTCAGAGTGAAGCTAGGAAGGAGGGTTCTCCTGAGGACCACTGTGCAGATGGTTAACTGAGGCTCTGAGGGGCAGGGGTTGGAATCTAAGTGGAGTTCTACATCAGGAAGTAGGCAGGAAGAAGAAAAGGAGTGAGGGTCTGCTGGGGCCCCGGCCTGGGTCACCGGGGTCAGACTCTTCTTGGGACCTGGAGTTTCATAGACATTTCTGCTCTTGCTGGGTCAGGCCTAAGTCAGGCACGGAGGGTCCTGGAGGGCTTGGGTGGCAGTTCAGGTGTGTCAACAACATGACTGAGGAGGCAGGAGCTGTCTCTGGGGATAGTCATGTCCTCTTCCTCTACCTGGGGAGTCTCAGGAAGGACAGCGTCTCTGAATCTCCCTAGCCCTAGCAGGAGGATCAGCAGGGCTCCCAGGAAAGCCCTTTTTGGAGACCCAGTGTTCTGGTGTTGTGTGTCAAAACTTCCTGGGGGCTGGGTGGTGGTGGCTGGTGCCTCTTTAATCACAGCACTTGGGAGGCAGAGGCAGGCGGATCTCTGTGAGTTTGAGGCCAGCCTGGTCTACAGAGTGAGATCCAGGACAGGCTCCAAAGCTACAGAGAAGTTCTGTCCCAAAAAAAAAAACCCCCAAAAAAAAAAAAAAAACCTAAAACAAAACAAAAAAAACTCACAGGGCTGGAGAGATGGCTCAGCAGTTAAGAGCACTGGCTGCTCTTCCAAAGGACCTGGGTTCAATTCCCAGCACCAGCATGACAGCTCACAGCTATCCATAACTCCTGTTCCAGGGGATCCGACACCCTCACACAGACCTACATGCAGACAAAACATCAATGCAAATAGAGTACAAATAAATAAATTATTACAAAAAAATCCTCAAAAACTTAGTTTGCAACACATATCTGCTCAGCCCAGATAGGGGACCCCTGCTAGACCAAAGTACAGATACCACCAAAGGCTAACCTGGTGAACCAATGACTTTTACTGGTATTATTTACAGAAATACAGGTGAGGTGTAACTTAGAGGAACAGAAATAACTGCACAACGGCTGTATTACCAAAGCCCACCCAGCAAGGGTGACAGTCCACAAACCTGGGAACCCGGAACATACTGCACAGCCTGCAGGCAGCTCAACAGGTTGGAGTGTTTTTTCCAGGCAGCTTAGCTGGCCTCAGAGCCTTCTTTGCAGCTCAACTTCCAGAGACCCGAGACACTCAGCTCTGGCTGTCTCACTTTGGAACTCACTTTGTAGTATAGACTAGGCCATCCTCATAGAGATCTGCCCGCCTCTGCCTCTGCCTCCCAAGTGCTGGGATTGAAGGCCTGCGCCACCACTGCTCCAGTGCCACCCCGCTTTTGTTGGACCCCAACGGTTAGGGTCTTGAGTGGGCACCCCAAGAACCCAGACTCCAGTCCAGTTGATGCAATAGCAAGAGGTTTTTATTACGGCTGTATACAGTTGGGCAGACTCAGCTCAAAAAGCAAGAGTCGCATCGCACCATAGTTCATGGGTGCTTTTAAAGGAAAAAACACACAAAAGTCACAAGATTACAATTACCATACAATCACAGAGTGATCACAGAGTGGGTACAGTTTACGTCAGCCTCCAGGAAGGTATTAAGGGGGGAGTCCTCCCTGGAACATTTGCAATTATCCCAGTCACAGTTGAGCACAACTCTTTTTTTATATATATTTATTTATTATGTTGTTTATTTATTATGTATACAGTGTTCTGCCTGCTCATATCCCTGCAGGCCAGAAGAGGGCACCAGATCTCATTACAGATGGTTGTGAGCCACCATGTGGTTGCTGGGAATTGAACTCAGGACCTCTGGAAGAACAGCCAGTGCTCTTAACCTCTGAGCCATCTCTCCAGCCGGAGCACAACTCTTAACAGAAATCTCTTTACATTGTTATATTGTTGCAAGGGTGGTCAGCTTGCCCTGGAAACTAGATTTTTAGTTTCTCATTTCCTGGTGCTTGAAGTTTCTCATTTCCTGAGGCTTGGGGGTATAAACCTGAAGGGTTAGGGTCTTTCACTTCCATTGCTTTCCTGTCAGGGCGGGGCAGAGTGAATCTGGTCAGTTTCAGGGACTTCCTGGAGCTATTTTGAGTTGTTTACCTTGCTGTTTAAAGAGCGTCCCTCCAGGAAAGAATGTTTCAATCCCGGAAGAAACAGTTACATAACATCTGGGACCACCCGCGCTGAGTTAGACTCCATTATGTAGTCTGGGGTTCAGGGAGGGCCAGGCAGATCATCCGCCAATCCTGGCAACTGTGCACCCCAGCTCCCACCTCCACCGGTGAGAGGCTCCTTCAGGGACTGTGCTTTGGAAGTCTTGGCAGGTTGTCGTGCTGGGGGAGGGTAGCAGGAGGAGAAGAGGCAGAAGCAGAACTCAGAAGGGCTGTAGATTCAGAGCCTCAGAAGCGCCCTGGCTGGGGACATATCCTGTGATTTGGGGCCCTTATTGGTTGCCTCCTCCTTTTGAAGTGCCCCCCAAACCCCAGTGTATGGGTGTTTCTGCACCAGGTGTGGGCAGTGACTTCAGAGGCCAGAGAGGGCATAAGATCCCCTGGGACTGAAGTTACAGACCACTGTGAGCTTCCACGTAGGTGCCAGGAACCGAACCTGAGTGCTCTGTAAGAGCAGCCAGTGCTCTTAACCTTTGGGCCATCTCTCCAACCCCCAAATGAAGTACATTTTCAACTACTGGACCCTCTTCTTCCTCCATCACCCCTCATTGTTAGCCTCTGTCCCCACTGTTCTGTAAACTTTGCCACCAGTGGGGTCCAGGTGCCCTCCAATCACCTGTACCTCCTACCATTTCCTCCAGTGTCCCCAGCCCAGGCTGATGTCCACCCACCCACCCACCCCCACCCCTCCACCCCCGTTTGTAGAATGGACAGGAAACATCTTTCTGAGTAAAAGACACAAGAAGCTCAGAGATGCTAAACTAAAAAGGGAGAGTCGGGCTGGGGATACATTTCAGTTGGTAGAGTGATTGTGGAGCCTGCAGAAGGCTCCAGGTTCAGTTCCCCCGCCCTGTACATTCTAGACCTGGAGTTGCACCCCAGCGCTTAAGAGGTGGAGGCAGAAAGATCAGAAGTTCATCCTTGACAACACTGCAAGTTTGGGCCTAGCCTGGGATACTTGAGACCCTATCTCAAAACTAACTAATAAGTACATAAATAATAAGTAGGATGTTGAGATGGCTTGATGGATAAAGGTGCTGGAACCAAGCTAAGGCGGAAGAAGAGGACAGACCCCCCCACCAACTGGTCCCCTCTGACCTCCACACCAATGTCGTTGCATGTGCCCCCCCATCATAAACATGATGGTAGTTAAGAGAGAGTTGGTGGTGGCCAAGTGTCTCAGCTCTTGAGCTTGCAGGACCTGCCACGCACTTAGCACTCAGGGAAAGTTTGGACCGTCTCTCACCCCCTCACTTCTCATGACAGACAACCAAGCCCAGAGAAGGCGTGGCCCTGTCCAAGGTCACACAGCAGTCCTCTCCTGTCAGACACTGCTGGGCTGGTACCACCCCAGGGTGGGTCCCTTGGGGCAGCCTCCATTGTGTGCTCTCCAAGCAGGAAACCGCTGTGCTCAGCAACCTGGGCAGCAGAGAGGAGAAACGAGTTTGGCTACGTGACTGGCAGGCCCTGGAGGCCGAGCCAGGCCTGAGCCTGGAAAACAACCTGTTGGAGTGGGTTTGGGTGGAGGCCTCCTTGCTTGCTTGGAGAAAGGAGTGGTTGAGGGCGGCCTTTCCCCAGACAAGGCTGGGAGGCTCAGGGCTTGTTCCCTGCCTTTGAGGGGGTGGCTGGAAGGCTTACTGTACGCCTGAGCTGCAGGGCTCTGGAGAGCAGTGAGGAACGTGGGTGGGCAATGGAGCCAGTGGGCGCATGTAACCCTGGGGTGACCCATGTAGGATCCTGATTTTCATAAGCCCTGGTTTGTGGGGAGGGAGGCAGAGCTATGCCCGTGGGTTGCTGGGTTCCTTGGTGACTTCGGGGACCCAGGTCCAAGGCACAGGGCTAAGCATCTGTAAGATGTCTTTGCCATGGAACCCAGAGCAAGGTGGAGGCCCTCTGGAGGCTCCTTGCCTTTGCCCGATTTACCTCTGTTCTCTGACCTGACTCAGAACCAAGAAACCATCTTTGAAAAGGCCCTGAAGTGGGCTGGAGAGATGGCTTAGCGGTTCAGAGCATTGGCTGCTCTTCCTAAAGGACACAGGTTCAATTCCCAGCACCTACATGGCAGCTCACAGCTGTCTATAACTCCAATTCCAGGGGATCCGACACCCTCACACAGACAGACAGACATGCAGGCAAAACACTAATGCTATAAAAATAAAAATAAATGTATTAATTAATTTTAAAAAAAGAAAAGGGTCCGAAGGCCCCGGGGGAGTCAGGGACCACAGAGAAGGCATAGAATGCCAGAATTAGCAAGGGGCGAAAGGGAGTCATTGATGGTCCAGCACAGGGGCAGGTGACAGATGAGGCTTTGGGAAGGGGGGAGACTGGAGGCCAGAAGCCAGATGCAGCAGGGGAGACTCGGTAAGGAAAGAGACTCTATTTGGGCATTGGCATGGGACCGGGGGAAAGACGTATACAGGTTTGATGGATGTAAGTGCGGGCCTGGAGGGACCTTGCTTAGGCTCCCAATGGGTCCCTCCTCTTTGCAGCTGTGAAGCTAAGCACACCTTGTCCCTGATGATGTGCCAACCGCTACCTGTTTATTATGCACAAAGACAAGGGGAGGGTGGAACTGGGTCAAAACCTAGGGGACCTCCCACCTCTTTCCCTGAGCACCCCAGCACTAACTGCCCCAGGTGAAGGGCACCCTGAACCGGGCACAGGGCACAGCTACAAGGCTAATGTCATAGCACCTGCCTGGACATCAGAGGGCCAGCAAGGAAGCTGGCCCTGGAGGAGGTCCAGGGGCCTAGGGCAGCCCTGGGAGCTGGTCATGGTGGGCACTGGGCAAAATATGAGCCTGGACATTAGAGTTCCTATGTCCTTGGCAGTTGGAGCTGACTCCACCACAGAGACCCGTGGTCTAAGGAAATAAAACTCAGGAAGGACAACCAGGAGAGATGCTCTGTCTGGTTACAAGAACTGCCCAAGATGGGGTGCCATAGCCCCATATCTGCAGCCACGCTCTGTGGCTGTGCACTAGAGGAGACTCCAGCACCAACGTCTCCTGCTTCACCCGGGTCTCCCTTGGCTCTCCAGCTACTTGTCTAAAATAGGCTCTGTGGGCGCTGCCTCGAGGGACTAATGGCAGGAATGAGCGAGTCTGGTCCAGGGGTGTGGCATATGGCAAGTCTGTCTGACAGCCAGTGGACACTGCTTGCCCTGAGCAAGCCCCAAGAGGCAGATACACTCTGCTCCTCAGGCAGAAGGAGGAAATTGAGGCGCTGATGAGTTAAAGCAATGATTCTCAACCTGTGGGTCACAACCCCTTTGGGGTTAGAACGATCCTTTGGGGATTGAATCACCCTTTCGCAAGGGTCGCGTATCAGATGTCCTGTATATCATACATCTACATTTCAATTCATAACAGTAGCAAAATTGAGGTTATGAAGTTACAATAAAATAATTTTACGGTTGGAGGTCACTACCACATGAAGAACTGTATTAAAGGGTCACAGCATTAGGAAGGTTGAGAACCACTGGGTTAAAGGAACTTAGGATCATCCTATGATTTTAAGTCCCAAGCCTAGTGTCTTAGTTAAGGTTACTATTGCTATGATGAAATGTCATGACCAAAAGCAATCTGGAGCGGGGAGGATTTATTTTACTCACACTTCATCATCAGATGCAGTGAGGGCAGAAACTCAGTCAGGACAGGAGTCTGGCAGCAGACCTGATGCAGAGGTCATGGAGGAGTGCTGCTTACTGACTTGCTCTCCATGGCTTGCTCAGCCTGCTTTCTTTTAGAACCCAAGACCACAAGTCCCGGGGATGGTACCACCCACCATGGGCTGGACTCTCCCCTGTCAATCACTAATTTTAAAAAAATGATGCCAGATATCATGGAGGCATTTTGAGGTTTCTTCCTTCCTTTCAGATAAGTCTATCTTGTGTCAAGTAGACATAAAACTAGCCAATACACCTGGATTTTTCGCACTGTGGAAGGAAACAGGCCCGTGGGTGGAAACAGGATATAGCCACCTCTTGGCTTGAGCGCCCCTCTCCCATCTCTTCTGGCATCTCTCCCCATCTGGCGCTCACCAGAGGCAGGCACCAAGAGGAATCAGGCCAACACTCTTGATCCCAGCCACCATCCTGGGTGACCCTCTAGAATCTAACCTGATCCTTCCTGCCTAGTGATAACCCACTTTGCCCCACCGATGTGGGATGAAAGCCTACCGACTCCGCCTCTCTGTGTCTCATACCTTTGAGCCCAGGGGTGCCCTGACTCTGCCAGCCTGCCCTGCCTGGGAACTGCAGCCTCTTCCTCCCACATCCAGTGGGTCTTCAATCGACCCCCTCAGTTCCCCTCTGGTGTCTGCACTCAGCAGAACAGGGCCTTGACTTCCAGCAGGAACCCAGCAGAAGCCAGCCAGCCTGTCCTGGCACACCTGGCCAGGTGAGAAGGTAACAACGAAGCCAGGAGCCAGCTCATCACTTGGGTGTAAACAGCAGGGAAGTGGGAAGTTGGCAGCTGCCTTCTCAGCCCTTTCCCCAGCCCCCTCCCTGGAGCCCCACCCTGGGGACAGAGGGTGTCCCAACTTGTTGGAGAAGTTTCCATCCCACACCTGTACCCACGCTAGGTGTGTGGGGGAGTCATGGACGAGGTCCTCAGATTGTCTTTGTATTCTAGACCCCCCCATTGGCCTGTGCTGGGGTGGCTCCCATCTCCCTACAGACCTAGAAGCCTTGGGCTACTAGTTCCAGGACCCACCCCCAAACAGAACAAGGGCGTTATGGGAGCTGGAGCATGCCCTGAGGGGGCCTCCCTGTTGCTAGTTCCCACCAGCTGAGAGATCCGTCAGGGTTTCAGAAGGGAGAAGAAAACAGATCACAAAGCACTTGACCAAGCTCCCTGGTCCCTCCATTTAGAGCCGGGGAGACTGAGGCCCAGGAGACTAATATCTTGCCTGTTATTGTCTGTCTTAGAGTACACTTTGCTGGGGTTTGGGGTTGTTTGTTTCTTTGTTTGTTGAGAGAGGGTCTCTCTATGTAGCCCTGGCTGTCCTGGAACTTGCTACATAGATCAGGCTGGTCTTGAACTCATGGAGATCCACCTGCCTCTGTCTCAAGTGCTGGGATTAAAGGTGTGCGCTGCCACACCTGGCTTGTATTTTGTTTTTTGTTGGTTTGTTTTTAATAATTTATTTATTTTTATTTTATGTGCATTGGTGTTTTGCCTGCATGCATGTCTGTATGAGAGTGTCAGGTCCCCTGGAACTGGAATTACAGACAGTTGTGAGCTGCCATGTGGGTGTTGGGAAATGAACCGAGGGCCTCTGGAAGAGCAGCCAGTGTTCTTAACTGCTGAACCATCTCTCCAACTCCCTATACTTTGTTTTTTAATAAAGATGTTTTAGAGAGAGAGAGAGAGAGAGAGAGAGAGAGAGAGAGAGAGAGTTGCCACACAGAGGCCAGTGGAGATTAGGTTTCTGAAGCTGGAGTTATAGATGGTTGCGAGCCTCCTGAAGGTGGTTCTGGGAACCAAATTTGCATCCTCTGAAAGAGCGGCAAGGGCTGAGCCATCTCTCTAACCCTGGCCAAGGTAAAATTGTGGAGTGGATGAATAAGGCTCAGAGAGAGCAAATGACCTGGCCAAGACCACACAGCCAGGAAAGAGCTCAAA
>CABHPH010037957.1:0-52389 GCA_902168325.1 Peromyscus nudipes | reverse complement strand
TATATATATATATATATATATAATATACACATCTCCATTTTACAGATGGAAAAGGTAAATCTCAGAAAAGATAAATACACCGCTCCTAGTGGTGGAGACTGCTCTGTGTTCAGTAGGCACCGACTTCTACCAGCCTCATCCATACTGAGAATACCCGCTCACCAAAGAAGCTCTATTCAATGCCATTGACTCTTACTCTGTGGAGAAACAGGCTTCCTGGCATTGACATCTAAAAGACTCACCTACCCATGGCTCCTTAAACTTCAACAGGGTCAACTTACCTATGTGAAACTGACACTCAGTTGGATGACTTCCAGAGACTGGAGTTGTGCTATTGCAGTTTTGTTTACCCACATGATTTTTCTTTCACTTGGAGAAGGGTTGTTCCCTAATGTCAATATGGAAAAACGGACTCTACTTGAAGTCTGTCAGGTGAGATCTCAACTCTTCCAGCCATCAGTGACGTCAGAGGACAGCTTATAGAAGTGGAGGTGCTAACTGCAGACAGGCCAATGTCTTCCATATTTTATATCCGTGAGTAACTCTATTCTTCTCTACCCAAGAATCCATAGATTTTAAGATAAGAGTTTTAAATTTTTTCTTCTTTGTACCAACTATGACATGTAAAAGAGCTTCTGGGCTTCCAACATGGCTTCATGGGTAAAGGCACTTATCACCAAGCCTGACAATCTGAGTTCAGTATCAGGGACTCATGTTGTAGAAATGAGTGGCTCCCACAAATTATCCTCTGACCTCCTCATATATACCATGGCTCATATTCATAAACATATATACCTACATGTGCACGCAGAGATATGTTTTATATACATATATGTGTGTATATATATAATAAAAATTGTTAAAAGAGTTCTTAAATACAACATGAAGAACATTTCATCTTCTGATGAATGAAATAACTTCCAAGCCATTTATGAAGTATCTTGGGAATTCCAGCATGAAAATCAGACATTTTTTAGTCAAGTATTTGTTCTTTTCACTCCTGTGATATAATTTCATCTGCTGCGTACTTTAAACTTTTGCTCTTCAGCTAGTGGATTGATACTACATATATTAAAAAGTAACATCTATAGAAGGAACAGACATATATTTAATAAAAATATATATTAAATAAAAGATGTACTGTTATCTTCCTAGGATAGGAAGTGGCATCTGAAGTGATCTGTCCTCATTTTCAAAACACACTTACAATTGACCTACTGTTTCAAGACTGGGGTCAACATGGACGTGAACATTGATTCTGTTCTTCTTCCTGCTCCCTCTCTATTCTAGTTATTGTCATGTCCTGAGAGATTTAATTTAACGTCAAAGCGTATCCTGAATGGGGGTAGGGATGTCTGCATAAAATGATAATTTGGACAAGGTTTGGGGGCCTTTGTATAGAAGAACTAAGAGTAAGAGAAAAGGCTGTGATTCCCAGGTACCTCAAAGATGGCAGCAGTACCTACTATTTGTCTGGAGGCTCTCAGTTCACCGAACTCCCAAACATACTATGTCATTTCATATATCCAATTATGCCTTGTGACTTAGCTCAGTAAACATTTACTGTCACCTGTCTTGTGTTATCCTTTATGTTGGGAATACAAGTATGAATAAAGACCTTCAGCTGTCATGCAAAGTAACTTAAAGTCTGTGGAAGAAGACAGATGTTTAAAGTAATAATTATCATGAAATGTTCCAGAGTTTTTATAGTGCAAATACATACAAGGTATTATGAAAGAACAGTGAATGAAAGGATTCACTTGAGCTGAGTCTTGAAGTATCTCATTTACATAAAGTTAGGTGGGGTTCAGGTGTTGCATAAGAGGTGCTCAATCCAGGGGAACACCTGTTGAGAGTTAAGAAAAGAGCTTATTGCTCTTGAATGTAAGGCAATAGCTTATCCAAGGTGAAGTAATTGAAAGAGGAAACATCCATCCATTAATCTATCCACCCATTCATCCGTCCATCCATCCATCTATTCATATACCCAGTAAACCATCCATTCACCTTTCTAATTAATAAGAAATTGTTGGTCTCCTATTAGCATAACTTATGAGCTGGAGAACAAAGGCATGTAGCGTACAGTCCTTTTCTTCAGAAAAATTAGTGTCTATTAAGGAAAAGAGACACCTAAACAAATAACTGTTTTACAGAATTTACCAAGTATCATGATAATTGTACTTCTAAGAATGAGGTTAGCAAATAGAAAAAGGCAAAAAGCATCTTGCTTGGCTCAGGAAAAACTTGGGTGAATTACATATTGATGGAATATCTTCCAAACAGGCACAAAGAATAGAATAAGACATTACAGTAGACTGTCACATTTGTATGAGAGCCTGGAAGCACAGGACACTAGAAATAGTTCCTGGAGAATTATGGGAGATTGGATAGAGCATGAGGTGGGCACCAGAGGACCAAGGGTATTTGGATTTTGGGTCTAAGCAGACGGTACTCACTGAAGGGTTTTAAGTCAGAGGGAGGAACATAGTCAGGGTTGTATTTGGGAAGATATGTCTAGTTGACTGTGGAGACCAGATTCTGTGAGGAGGCTAAGGAATCGAGTCCTTTTGGGGAGACTCACAGTCGTTCAGGTGACAAATGAAGAAGCCTGAATTCAGACAATAAGAGAAGAGTGAATAGCAAGAGCTGTGCTTGGAGATCTTCACGAGGTGAGTACATGGTAGCATGCCTGGACTCCAAAGAAACACTCAGGCTAGTGTTCAGAGTGAACAGCACTGCCACTGGTCAGAAGGAAAGCAGCAAGCAGCTGGGGTGAACCATGGGGGCCTGTCAGTACGGTACAGATGGGGAATGAACTCAGGTCAGCTAATTAGTTGAATTAAGTGATTCCAAGAACATGGGAGGAACAGGTTCCAAAGCGCACAATACACTGAAGATATAATTATGCCACATGAAAATGTCATTACACAAAAAAGAAACTGAAGTGTGGATCCTGCAAAGCATAGGCAGTCTGGTCTTCCGGTACCTAAGTCCAGTGTTCTCTCCTTAGGTTGTGCAGTGACCTAGTTAGTCATCAGACACTCAGATCTATGGATTCCTGAGGCTAGAGGCTGGGAACTGTGGAGAGAGTTCTATCTCACTGAACCAGGACATGAGGAAGTATGGACTGCATTTCTCACAATATATATATATATACTCTAGATCAAGTAAAATTTTAAAAGTTGGCACACACATGTAAAGATAGACATTCATATGTGCAACTGCTTTATTAAAAACTCAATTTTGATAAATGCCCACCATAAAAACTAATTACCAAAAAAGTAATTTATTTATCCCCCTGACCCCTTGAATTTTTCACTTTAAAGCCAAGAAATATTTGTACAGATAGAGTATATGGAATGTTTAATTATGCTATAAAAAACTTCAATAGCTACTTTAAATTACTAAACTCAACTAAAAACATTCATTTAATAACCTAAAATGAATTTTAACATCTTTGATGATATTTTAAGCAAATATATAACTTATTATAATCCAATGATAATAATCTAATAAGTAATACTGAAGCCAGACCTGGTGGCTTATGTCTATAATTTCAGAACCCTAAAGGCTGAGGCAGGAGGATCACGATTTCAAGGCCACTCTGGGCTACACTGTTGATTTCAGGTTGGCTTGGGTGGGTTGCAACCTGAGACTTATCTCAAAAAATGAAAAAAATTCAACTTAAAAAAATTTCCAAACACTCTCCTCATGTATGTTCTGTACTGCTCATGGCAGCCTTACTGCATTGAAAGCTTTAAAAAACTTTAATTTTGGACAAGGTTCTGGGTATTGAACCCAGGGCCTCACACGTGGTCTGTATTCCACTTCTGCCACCACAGGGATGGAAGATACCAGTTAATAAATTTTAATTAATTAAAGATAAATGTCAAAAATATGAGGAGTAAATACTGCCAGCAGATTTTAAGACAGTTTTGTATTTCAATTAAACGTTGACCAAGAATTGAGTTTCATTCAAACTTATCATGTAGAATGGCATATTAGATTAATATATTAGCTCATGGCTATATCTGAAAGTATTTAAAATATCAACATACATGTTTTATAAGATTCTTTTCAACATCCTTTTATGGGCCAGTATTTCAATGTTAGTGATTAACTGGGAATAAAAGCCAACAGGAAAATAATTCCAACTGCCATTATCTACATTTTAATAAACATCTTCCACACTTCCCAGTCCTGACTGGTCAAGTCTCTGTTTGATGACGTCATAGGAAGAACTGATGTCACACTTTAAATATTATGACTTAAGGTTTCAGTAAAAGGAACAGCAGGCCACAAGGAAGAAAAACACTTCTTTAAATTAGACTAAAACCACAAGGTGGCTCTGAATTGCAAAGTGTGATTAAAACTTTAAAAGACACTTCACAGTTTATACACCCCAGGAAGAGCTTTTGACCATGAGCTTTCTGGCTGCCACACAGCACAAAAGAGGCTGCGTTTTTCATGTTCGGCAGTACACAGTTCAGGGGATGACAGTGTTGAGGACAGTGAAGATAAATCTCATGGACACGACAATCCTATTTGTTAAAATGTCACCTTTCATGTGAATGGTGTCAGAGTCATGACAAATTGCTTCAGGAAAAAAATTAATAGTGGAAAGTTTGGGTAGGTAGAATGGGCCAGGAATAACACAGGACCAGGGCGGCCTTTTGCTGTGATATTGGCAGATCTACAAATGGCAATTTGGGATACTTGAAAATATCAAATACCACTGTAGTATAATTGCATTTTATTGGACAGTATCTGTACATAGAAATTAAGCTGGCTTTCAGTTTGTGAAAGACTTGGCTGGATTTCTTTCTTCTTTCTGTCTCTGTGTCTGTCTTTTAAGTAGGCTCCATCTTAAAAGGAAATCCATGATAAGCAGTAATAGGAAGACATTTACATGGCACTTTAAGGGTTAAAAATATTTTTCTTGGCTGGGGAGATGGCTCAGTGAGGAGGAAGGCCTGAGTTCAAATCCCCAGACTCAATGTGAAAAGCTAGGTGTGGCAACACACCTATGTCCCTAGTGCTGTGGGACCTGGAGATAGGAGGATTGCTAAGATTTCCTGGCCACCAGCCTAGTGAAAGGTTGAGTGAGAGACTCTGTCTCAAGGAGTACCTGATGTCTTCCTCGGCCCTCCATGTGCACATGGGCATCTGCACATACACAAATAATTTTTCTTACCTCTTTGAACAAACAGATTTGGAGGCTTAAATAACTTATTGAAAGTCACTCGGCAAGCAACTGAAACATGAAACCAGGGACGCCAGCTTCATCTCCTCTCTCTAGTGTCCAGTCTGTGCAGCATTAAGTAAAGCGTCACTGCAGTCAATGTCATCGCATAATTTTAACTTAAAATATACTCAAGGTTTGTATCGGTAAGGACTCTATTAAAATGCATATTTTACATAAAATGGGTTACCGGAATCCACATGTACACAAAAGCAACCAAGATGCCATGTTAAAAAGTACCTAGGTTATCATGTATGTGACACACGCACACATAACACATACTACCCAGCGAATCTCCTGTCGTAATGAAAGCAGAGGACATGCCAGTGAGCATTAGTCACTGGAGGAAAGAAAGTGATATTAGTAAATATTTTCTATTAAAAATTCTCACTTGCTCATCCTTTGTTGCCTGCACCAATTTCTTTAATTTCTCACTCTGGTTGGATCTCAGCCAAACTGACTGATATTGTTTGTTTTTCCCCCTGTATATTAAATGCATGCTGCACATGCCACACAATGCACACTCATTCGTCTAAATGCATTTTGTACATCATGTCTACAATGCATGGACATGCATCTTCCTAATTATAAACTGTTAAGAAATGGAGCTGCATTTATAGGCTTCTCAACACTGCACACCACTGTAGGTGCATAGCGCTCCAATTGTTCTTTTTAAGAATGCTACTGTACCATTTAGCAATACAAAGATGTTTTGTTCAATTTCCATTTGCCAGACATTTGCTTGGAACTGTTTCTGAATGACTTCAAATTAATTCATTAGAATTTATAGGAATTAAACATGTACAGCTCCAAGGTTCCTGCAGAACTATTTTTTTGTGCCTTCTTAAAGAAAATCTTAAGGTTAAAAGTCACCATAATTATAATTAAATAATCACTTTGACAGAATTGCAGTCCAATGTTTGATATATACATATGGTAATTGCTCACTCAAATATTTGTTGTACGAATGAAGTGATATTGCACTCCTTTCATTTAATTACCAGCATGGGAAAAAAGTGTCAGATTTGTATCCTTCCAAGAGTTCGACCAATTTGGCATGGGTGATCAAAGGCAAAGAGAATGAAATGTTTTTGGAGCATTCCTGAGTTTTTCCTTCTGGTCTTTCAGATACCCTTGGGTCAAATTCCTTTACCTTCCCCAGGGAGCAATTTTCAAAGAGAGTGATGTGCTATCTTCCTACACTTAATTATCATGCCCCTAATCAGACCCTGGACGTCCATCAAAAAATCTCTGGCTTGTTAAATAGATATCCCAGAAGATAAAAGATTTAGGCATAGCACCTGTCTGTTGCCCTCCAGGAAGCTAATATTTTGAACTGGCAAATAGTTCCCAAATATTTATTATTTAGACCTTTTATTTATTTATTTTGTTCCCATTGAGTTTTTTCTCTGATAAAGTAATAATTCTGTTGTGTATGCATTGTTACAAGTACTCTAATAATGCATTCATAGTAAACCCTGTTTGAAAATGAATGGCAAAAAGAACAGCTGTGTGTGGGGGGTTCTTTAAAACACATGTAGCCCATGTTAGACCTGCCCCAAGGTGGTGCTGTTGATAGCCGCCACCTACCTGTGTGGCTAGTTTCTGCAGGCGGTAAAATTATTATAAACGTGTAATGGTGCAAAGACTTTCCCTTTAAAAGCCCAAACAAGAACATAGGGATGCTGTGATTCTCTAATCCATGTTGACTTTGGGTAGACATCACTGTCAAGGACAGTCCCCTTTGATGTCCCTAAGGGTTAAATGCATAGCAGTCAAACTGCTCTTCAACAGACTCCTGTGCCTTAAGGGAAACAGATGGTTAGGGGTGAGTTTGGAACACAGTAGATTTATTTTATCAGGTTGTTGCCTGTTTAATGACCTTAAACTGGTAACCAATGGTCACATGGTAACAGTGTGGTTTGGAGGTCTTCAAGGAGATGGTCATCTGTTAACTCTTTCTTTTCAGCATCCCAATTGCCCCTTTTGGATAACCATGCAAAACATTCTTGTTGTTGTTTTGTGTGTGTGTGTGTGTGTGTGTGTGTGTGTGTGTGTGTGTGTGTGTCTGCTGGCCTGGCTGCCTGTCTCTCTGTCTGCCTGCCTGTCTGGGTAAATCCTCATGCAGATTTCATAAATCTTCGGAAATATTTAACTGCTTCCATAGGATGGTGAGCACACTAAAATGTTTTGTATTTGTGTTTTCCCAAATAAAATCTGCATTTGAAGAGAGAACTAAAGTAATTTTAATAGGTAGTCAAGGCTGAAGATGACCCTGCTCAGTCCCGACCCCTTGTGTCCCAAAGTGAGCCAAAAGGCACATCAGTCACCCCAAGCTACCACTTCCCAAACTTAACAGACCACAGCTTTAGAACCTTCTATCCTATGCCCAGAAACATGGAGGGAGAATGAAATGGCATTATGTTTGGTTTGGGGAGTTTAAGAGACTGTGTTTTAGGGAACACTCCCCTTTTTTATGTCTTCTACCATGTGTCCAGTTCTTTTGTGAGTTGTCCCCATTACAAAGAGCTGAAGCCCCTGCTTTTTCAGCACAGATCAGATTGTATGCATCTCCCAGCAGAGCTCAGACAGCCTGTGGGAAGCTGACCTAGTCCAACTCCAGCCTGGCAACTGGTCTGCTGTGAACAGTCACTTCAAATAGCCACCACTTCCTACATCTGCCTCCTGATCTTTTTCTGTTACTTTATTTGGTTTGTTTTCAAAAGTCATTTTCCCCGGTTGCTTCCCCATTGAAATATTTCCATGTATTTCTTTGTCATGCACTGGAATCCCAAATGATCCATACCATGGGTGCAGAGTGGGTGATTGCTCTAGCAATTGCCTCAGGATGTACCCGTCTGCTCAGGGCTTGTGTGGTGTCAGGTCAATTCCATTCAGTCCTGAGCCATCCAAGAGGGAAATAATGAACTTGTAGCCAATGGAAATCAGCTAAATGTCTTCATCATTTAATATAAAAAGTATATACATGTGTATGTGTGTATATATAATGTATATAAAGGTCTAGTGAAAAACATAATTCAACCACTAGGAAATAAATACTAATTCTTTTTATATTGTTTGATTTTTATAAGCCAGGAAATAATGTTGTGGTAGTTCAGGTTTATTTCACAATTTACAATGAAAACTTATTTTCTATGTGTGCCAAGCATAATTTTCCTAACTTAACGTCTAACTGTGAAAAAAGAAGGATAGTAAGATTCTGCTTTAAGGAGCAGCTTGATCCAGTTTCAAGCAGTGTGGTAGACTAAACGTTCACAGAAAACCTTTCCAACAGAGTCCATGTAAAACACTGACTAAAACTGAAGAGAGAAAACAGTCTCATGCTTTTAAATGCCTGGTTGGGGCTGCTGGCAAAGTTGAGACTTGTTCAGGGGTAGAAGTAACAATGGAGGTGAGAAAATGAGCAATAAGGCCAGGTAATGCAAGCACTATATGACAGGCTTGGAGAGCTAAGGGAGCCAGGGCTTGGGACTAACCTGGGAGCAAGATCAGTCTGGAGATGTGCGGGGAGCTGCCCCACCAGGAAATACAGCCTCCACCCCTTTCCATGAATAGGGAACAGGGAGAAACCTTGAGCCACAGAGCTCTCAAGAGTACATGCTTGCCTTCATTTCCACTGATGAAGTGGGAAAGATGGGAAAGGAGACTTGAGAATCTATAGCCACAACTGTGTGCCTAACAAGTGTAAGGGTGAGAACTCATAGCGGCTGTGTGATAGTTGACAGGCTCTCCTGTCAGAAATGTGAATAACCATAAAAAGCTGTGTGTGGTTCCGTTCATTTGACGTATTTGGCGTTCAGATTCACGGAGAGGGAAAGCAGAAGGGGAGAGAAAGTGTCCTGAACATGACTGAACTGAATGCTTCAAATATTTAAGATGATAAATTTTGTGTTACATGTATTTTATCATAATAAATAAAAAGGAAACATCTTTAAATTTAATTTAAAGTTGAATTAAGTTGACAATGGCACCCAAGTCCCTACTAACAAAAACAACAACAAAAGCAAAAAACCCCAGCACGAAACATAAAAGAAGGGCCAAGAATGGAGGTGCGTACTTGCTGTCTAATGCTTGGAAGGTGGAGACAGGAAGGTCTGAAGTTCTGAAGTCAGCCTGAGCTACACAGTAAGACTCTGTCTGAAAAATAAATAAGTAAATGAACACACTTAAAGAAGAAGAAAAATAATTCACCTATCATAATAATTTTCAAGGAGTGTGAGATATGCTCACAGTAAAAACAGTTTATAACACAGGGAAACACTTCCTATGAAGGACTCTTCTACAGTGAGTCAATAGCAAACCACACCAATAAAAAAGACAATAAATTGTGTTCATAAATTATAAGATTATACTTAATTTTTTTTGTGAGACAGTATCTTACTATGTACCCCTGGCTGGACTACAACTTGTTATATAGACCAGGCTGGCCATGAACACATGAAGATTCACCTGCCTCTGCTAAGATTGAGGGTGCACCAGCCATACCTGGCTTTATGCTTATTATTATTTTTTTACAAGAAGAAACTGAAAATGCGTTGAAGGAAATAAAAGTTCTTAAATTTAACCACACAGATTTGAAAAGTAATGAAGTGGAACTTAACAAAGAAAACTTTATGTTAATATTATAAGCAAAACACACAAAGAAAGATGAATTTCACTGGGAAGACCATAGCGAATAGAAAAAACTGAAGACATTACAGCTCAAAGATAGAAGCGGAGAAACAACGAGAGAGATGGTTAGGGATGAGAAGGACTGGTGTGAAGGTCCTGCTGGAACTGGGTTGGGACTTATGCTATGGACAATAAACAATATTTGGAGAGATAATGGATGGAGCTTTCCAGAAGTAGTAGAAGACATATTTTTATACCAGGAATCCCAAGGACTTTTAAGTACACAATAAAAAAGACACAATGAAGTAGGACAGTGGTGGTGCACACTTGAAATCCCAGCACTCGGAGGCAGAGGCAGGTGGATCTCTGAGTTTGAGACCAGCCTGGTCTATAAAGCGAGTTCCAGGACAACCAGGGCTACACGGGGAAACCCTGTCTCAAAAAACCAAAACCAAAACAAACAAACAAAACCCACAATGAGTCAGGTCATAGAAAAAACGCAGAAAAATGAAAACAATGGCCTTAGAAGATTTCAGCAAACAAACAAAGGAACAAACAAATTAAAGACATAGTATTTGAAAGGATGAACACCTGGCTTCAGCTGGTTATCAATAACAGTGTACAATGGTTGAAAATGGAAGATCACTGAAGGGCTTAGGAAAACAACCTGCAATTAGGGTCTCTATTGGAAATGATCAATTTCATCATACTATCCATAACAAAAACCAGAATAAGGGTATTTTCAGACAAACAAAAGCTAAACATTATAACCCAGACATTTACTGAAGGAATGAAAAATAATGTTCTTGGGTGTAGGTGTTGGAGTGGGCAGTGAGGGATGGATGTGATCAAGATTGGCTGTATACATGTATGAAATTCTCAAAGAAGAAATACAATTATTTAAAAAGAGGTAGAATTATATAATGGTTGTTAATCTAATGCTAATTTTAATACAGTTGATCTAAAGGTTTAGGATTAGCATTGGCAACATTGTTACATGTTTGTATATTAACAGTGGCCAAGCATCTGTTTATAAAGTCAAGCCTCTCATATGACATGCAGTAGGTTGAGTGCACACTCTGAAAACACACATCTGTGTTTTAACCCTAGGAATCTCTGAAAATGACCTTATTTGAGAAAAGAGGTTTTGTAGATTATAATTAAGGATCTTTACCTGAGCTCCTTCTATTACAAGTGGGTCCTAAATTCAATAGCAAATGTCCTTAGAGAAGGAAGAGAAGACAGATATAAACCCAAGGCCCAGGGAAGGCAGAGACAGAAACTGGCTACACAGCCAGAAGCTGAGGAACACCAGTGTCTGTCAGACAATGGAATAAGCAAGTGAGGATTCTCCCAGCAGCCTCTGGACTCCCATAGTCTTTGTAACACTTGGATCTCAGACTTCCACCTTCAGAACCATGAGCCAACCAAATCCCACTATTTTGGGTCGGTTGATGTGCTGTAATTGTTATAGCAGCCATAAATACTAATATGCCAAGATTAGGAATACCATATTTACCACTATTATAATGATTTCAGTTTCCAAATTTCAGGTGTTGCAAACCAAAAACAGGTGGCAGAAACAAAAGCACCGGCATTTTTGGTTTTCTTTTCAAGGTGAAACACTTATTTTCTCTTTATTTATACATAGATGCATCTATCACCCCAATTGTTGGCAAATACCGCACAAGTCGAATTGGCACGTGCATGATATCAACTCATAAAAGAAAGAAATGAAGCAGACAGTAGTAACCTGTGTTGAAGAGTCAGGGAAGGTCAAGAAAGTACTTTCACAAAATGTCTCAGACAGAATGTGACACACAAGAGGGGCACGTAAACTGCAGCACTGATTTTAATTTATGCTCATTACAGGACTCCATAAATACTGCCTTCTAGGAACTGTGGGTATAATTCAGTGATAGAGTGTGTGATGGTTGTATGTCAGGCCCTGTGTTCAATACTCAGAGATTGGAAAAAAAAATATCTTCCAGGTAGCAACTGCATCTCCTTATGTGATTGGTATTTCATCTCTCTCTTCACCAGTGAGTTTTCTAGTTGATAACCCCTTAGTTATACAGTGGTTTGCAGTGAACTGTAAAGTAGCCCACTTACCTGTCGAGGTGGGACATAACTGTTTTAGAGATGTCTGCACCTGCTTCCTGCAATATGCGGATGATCTGAAATGGTGCGTCTGGGCTCCTTCCAGGATGGACGATGACAGGACAGCCAAGCTGGGCCTGGGCATGAGCTGTGGCCTGAAGTACCTTTCTCTCACTGTCAGTCAAAGGCCAGGAGCAGCCGATTTCTCCAATAACTCCACACTTGATACTGGTTCCATCAGCTCCATGGAGAATTTCATTAATAAGGATATCTGTAAGCTGAGGAAGAATGAGGATGAGCCTACTTGACAGGTTGTGAAATACATCCAAATAAACTCATAGTATACAAAGGAATTTATTTAGGAAATAAATTTTAAAAAAGCTGTATTCAGAGCCAGGGGGCAGGGAGGATGAGCTTGCCTCACAATCACGAAGAACTGTGTCCCACCCCTAGAACTCACATAAGAATACTAGGTGTGGTAGTACATTCTTGTGACCCCAGCAGTGGGGAGACAGAGACAGATGGATCCCAAAGGCTCACTGGCCAGATGGTCTAGCCTAATATCATCAGTTAGCTCTGGGCCAATGGGAAATCCCACCTCAAAGGAGATGTACAGATTTCCTAAGGATGCCATCTGAGGTTGGCCCCCAGCTTCCATGTACATGTCCCCTGCTATGCACCTGCACATAATGAACATCCCCTCCCCCCCCACACACAACACACACTAAACTCAAATTCATTTAGTGAATATTGCCTAATGAACCACACATTTTTTGACTAATTTTCAAATTCAACAAGTTAATCTAAGTATCTTATTGAGACTATTTGAGAAGCTCATAGCTTAACGATGCTGTAGGGACAAGGAGAAAGACAGTGCGTTCAGACTGAATAAAAGGGTCTTCATTTTAATCTGGGTACAGCACCTATAGATCCCATTGAATCTGTCAGCTCTATCATGTAATTCTTTAATTCTCACCTTCACTCAGCCTAGAAAATTCACAACACAGTATCCACATTACTTGGTTCATATGTACACTAACATTGAAGCATGGTTTGACAAGTATATAATCCTTGTCATTAGCTCGGTCTTCAACTAATATACATGTATATAGTTAAAAGTTCATTGGAGCATAATGCAGACGAAAATTTAAAACAGATCATTTTAAATACTAACAGATGTTTCACCAAGAGTTTACCTGACAGTCTGTACCTGGGAAATATACAGGGATATATACTATATGTAAACACATGTAAACTGACACGTGTTTAACAAGAGTACACACACACGTGCAACAGAGCCCTGCAAGCTCAGCTTCCTTCCTCCCATTCTTACTTAATATTATAAACAAGAGAACAGACCTTCTCCCACCCCTCCCGGCTTGTAATAAGAGAAGAAGCTGTATTTGCAAATGTACCAAGTCTCTGCCTGCCAAGTCTCACCCTACTGTGAATTTTCCTCGCTGGTTATTATAAAAACCCAAGGGGAAAGCTGAAGCTGTGCGGCTGAAGCTCACGATGGAGACACGAGGTTTACAAACAGACTGGAGCGAACCGCTGAGCTCTGATCCAATTGTACAGACTCAGCATTAACGCCTCAGAACTGTCAATGACCAGTGTGTTGAGAGCGCCTTCCTCAACACTCAAAAGACACGGAATCTCACTAATTTGGGTCCTAGTCGGCAGCCGTCTTTGTGAGTCAGCTATTTTTTTTTTGTCACATATCCAGTTACTCCTGAGCCAATAGCATTTCCAAGGTTCAGACTGTCCTAAATTTATATACAAACATCATAAGAAAAACTTTTTACCTGCTCCACTGACATGGCCCTGGTTGCTGCTGAATGAGTTGCATCAACATAAAACCCAGCTCCAGCTATGATGTGGACTCCAGTTTGCTCTGCCAGCCACTTCAGTGTTTGCACGTCCCTGTTGAGCCCAGTGGTCGTGTTCTCCACCAAGGCTCCTCCACCCTTAGTCTTGAAATACAACAGTTCTTCCTTTATGGCTTCTGTCTCCTGATTCAACCGAAGGTTCTCTCGATGGGAATAAGGATTTTTCTGAATCCAGAATAAATTTTTCAGCGTGATAGGTTCCTTGGAGGTAGCTTCATGGCATGGAGGAGGTGGGTAGTAAAAATCGTCAAAGGTCATTGTTAAATGCTCGTGGGTCAAGGTGCGTCCCAGGTTGCTTGGTTCTACAAGGCCCAAAACGGTTTGTACATTCCCACTTAAGGAAGACATCCCTGATAGTGTCACAAGGGTTTTCTCTAAAGAGGAAACAGGAAATCAGAATTAGAACATTTAACACAAACATGCAGTCTGTCTGTGGAGGGTGGGGTTGTGAATGTGCCAGTCTGGATAATCAATAAAACTAGAGATATGACCTCATTTATCATCTGCCCCAAGTGGGATGTGTGGATAAGATGTCCCCAGTCACTTCCACCAGGTTGCCTCTGATGGATCAATTCCAACCTTATTCACTGGAAAAATTTCTTGATATTCAATTCACATTTATATTTCACTTATTTTTCCCCCAGTTATAGCTATGCTTCTTGGATACTTCAACAAAAACCATTCTCGGGCTGGAGAGATGGCTCAGAGGTTAAGAGCACTGACTGCTCTTCCAGAGGTCCGGAGTTCAATTCCCAGCAACCACATGGTGGCTCACAACCATCTGTAATGAGATCTGGTGTCCTCTTCTGCTGTGCAGACATATATACAAACAGAACACTGTATACATAATAAGTAAATAAATCTTTAAAAAAAGACTACATTGTCTATGTAAGTTACTTGGATTCTATCCATTTTAAAAGAAAAAAAACCATTCTCCTTCATAATCAATAACCTCCATTAAAACTAGTCATGTATTAATATTATCTCATCACTTTTCACCCAAATGAAATATACAGAGGTTTCTATGCATGGTGCTGCCCATTTGTTACTGAAGTGAATGAACTACTGTTGAAGACCTGCTATGTGTCAAGCATAACATGAAATCCCTAACCTGCATGGCTTCATTAGGGATGGCCCCAAAATAATGGGGGGAGGAAGAAATATATAACTAGTTTTTTTTTATGTCAAAAGTGAGAAGAAGCAAACTATTTCACTTTCAAGAGTTTATCGTCTAGTGTGAACAGAAAGTAACCCTTCAAAATTCTTAAAAGCAAAACATCACTGTTATAATGAGAGTGACTACAATGCTATCTGTGATGATCAGAAGTCAACTTGACCCAACCTAGAATCACGTGGAAAGAGTCTCAGTGAGGAACTGTCTACACTGGGTTAGTCTGTCTGTCTGTCTGTAGGGAATTATCTTAATTACGTTAATTGACATGGGAAGACCCAGCCCATCACCAGTGGCAACATTCATTCCCCAGGCCGGGGATCCTGAGCTATATCAGAGTGGAGAAATTGAGCTGAGCACAAGCAAGCAAGCGAATGTGTATGTGGTCATTTCTCTCCGCTCTTGACTGGGTATGATGCGGCCAGCTGGCTCAGCTCCCGCCTCTGTGACTTCTCTGCAGTGATGGACTGTCACCTGGAATTAGAGCTAACAGAAACCTTTCCTCCCCTAAGTTGCTTTGCATCAGGGTATTTTATCACAGCAACAGACATGAAGCTAGAACACCACTGAAACAGAAGTCAGCTGCTGTCTCTAAAAAGAGCAAAGACCACCTTGTGCCCTATGTACTTTCCTTTCAGACACAGGTTAAGTATTCACCCAAGTGTTTCTCAGTGACAGCTACAGCAAGTGTGACTCCAACTTCAGCACTTCCATGTTCAATGTACATCCCTAACGGAAGGGACTGGATGATGAAGAAGATGACACTGAACTTGTGAACAGACACCCCACAGCTGAGGGCAAGACCACCGTGGCACTGCCAGAAGCGAAGCTCCATTCGGAGGACCAGCCAGACATGCTCACAGGACCGGAAGAAACAGGCTGGGAACTGAGAATAGAGTAGCTTTTAAAGCTTTCAAAGTGTTCCTACCACAGACATTCTAAATTATTTCCCCCCACATCTTTGGAAGCCTTCTCTGTATGCGTGGAGGTGGTGCACAAGTTTGAACCTGTGCATGTGGAGGTCAGAGTTCAATCTCAGGTCAAACTCAGAGGTCATTCCTCCGAAGGCATCCACCACGCTTTTAGAGACAGAGTCTCTCCTTGGACTGGAGCTCACAAAGAAGCCTAGATAGTAAGCTCTAGCAATCTACCTACGACTAATTCTGATTATGGGATTACTAATGCCTACTAGCACACCCGGCTATTTTATGTGGGTTCTGGGGATTGAACTCAGGTCCTCACGCCTCCAAGGAAAGCACTTTATCCACTGAAGCACCTTCTGGCCACATTCTATAATGATCTGAGAGTCTGGTTTCTCGTAAGTAAATTAGAGACTATGCATTGCATAGGAATCAGTAGGAATTAAGTAAAATGCAATGGGATACTATACAGAAAAACCAGTAAAAGTGGCACACAGTCTGTAATCAGCAAAGAGGAGAATTATTTTGCACTTTGACTAGATTATTTCTTTCTGCAGAAGAAAGGGTATGGATCTTGATGGGGGGGATCTGGGAGTAATTGGGGGGAAAACCATAATCAGAATGTATTGTATGAAAAATGTATTTTCAATAAAAGAAAAAAATTGTAAAAAATGTGATAGGTACAGTACAGACTTGGAAAACAAAGTCAGAGGTCAGGGAAAAAGGTTTACAAATTATAGGTCAACTTTTATCCTGCCACTTCAATGACCTTGAGCTTGGATGTTTGGGGAAATTAGCTGACAGTCATAAGTGATCAATTTATACTTTCCACAGAGAACTTCAGGGTTGCGGCCAATGTGGCTGATGAGTTTTGTTTGACAGTGCTCTTGTGCAAGCCATACTTCCAACATTAGGCTGCACCCATGGAGGCCAGAGGAACACATGGTATCTGTTCCAAGAATCACCATACAACTGCCAGTCCCCACATCAGCAGTGCTTTTCATTGGTGATCTCACTGTTCAGATGAGCGGTACATGGAAGGTGATGATTACAGACTGGAACTTACCGTTCAAAGCTTTATCCTTTGCTACTAAAAATAAACAGTATATAGTTATTCCTTTGGTTGATGAGATCACAGCACCATTAATAATAGATTCAGTCCTCCATATGGGTTCATTTTCTGTTTCCTTCCATCTGACAGCATTGCAGATAGATTCAGGAGAGTCATAGAGGGGGATAGAAATTAGGATAAATTGATAAAACACTACCACATCTACTAGAAAAGTACCAAACTACATACTCAATTGATGTGTATTTGAAAGAGCAACATGGCATGCTTCAAGCTTACAAGCTGTGAGTCTTTGTTAAAAAAATTATTTAAGAAATGTCATCCCCCTTGGGAAACTCCTCTAATGCTCTCCAACAGAGCTGGCTGGCTCTTCTGTGATCACATACAATGGAATGCACATGCAGAGGATAAGAAACGATTAAGGAACAAAATGCAAGCAGCACTGATTTAGGCGGGAACGTGCCTTTGAAGGGAGCAAGACACAGACCAGGAATTCAGGGTTCCAGCGTGGCTAAGGAGCCCATTCTGCCTGTGTTGTGGCTCCCAGCACACAAGCAGAGGACTCTCACGACCTCTCATCTTAAGAATAAGCACTTGTAGAACGAGGAATGACAAATAAAGGATATCTGTGCCCAGGGGAATGACCACCCACACAAAAGGAGGCTTCCAGTGATCTCCAGAACTTCCCACAGGAAGTTCAGGATTACACACAGCTGCACTGAAAAGGGATAGTTGGATCTATCAGCACATTTGACAGAAGCTTTGTTCCACATCAACTGTGAAATAACGCGTGGAAGGATAGTCCAAAAGTATTATAATAGCCCAGGCAGAACCAACAGCCTATGGTAGTTAATATCGAGCTTCAATTTGACAGGATCTGGACTTATGGAAGGGTCAAGCTTCCAGGTATGTGTCTGAAGGATTATCAGATTAGGTTAACTGAGGTGAGAAGCCCAAGCCCAAATGTGGGCAGAGACATGCCATGGGCTGGGATACCACATGGGACAGAGGAAAGCTAGCTGAAGACTAGCATTCATCTTTTCTGTTTCTCTGCTGTGGGTGCAGTCTGACCAGACACAGTCTGGGTGCTTCTGCCTTGATGGATGGTATCACTCTAACCCCAGGTAAATCTTTCCTTCCTCAGATTGTTCTTGCCCTGTCCTATGTCTGAGCAACAAGACAAGTAACTAATATAGAACCCTCCTAACCTTTCTTCAAATTTGTTTTTGTTTTATGAGATCAGGTCTCTGTATGTAGCTTACACTAGCTTGAACTCATGGTGATCCTCCTGCCTCAGACTCCTAAGTCCCAGAAATACAGGTGTGAGTCCCTATGTCTGTCAACCCTTCTAGTCTTGCTGGTCCTTGAATAAGAAGAGAATATTGAACAAATGAAAACGAGAAGAGAGTACGAGAATGGAACGAAATTGACGTACCACAGCCGAACCCGGAGATGGTAAGTGGGATGTGATTACTTACAAATACATGCGACTATAAGATACGTAAAAAATCTGCTTCATGACCGAAGATCTGGTGGGGAGGAAGAAGCCTGGATATGACTTCAGTTTCTGTTCAGTGTCACTGGAATTTTGACTGTTATTTTGGTCTGGCCATTATGATTAAGCATATTCTGTCTACCTAAGTTGAATATCATTTTCAGCTACAGTAATGGTTAATTTATCAACTTAATTGGACCTTGATGCACCTAGGATATTGGTAAATCACACACCTGGCTGTGTCTGTGAGGAAGTTTCAGAGACAATTAGATCATAAGGGCTCTGACCCAGTGAACAGATTAAGCCCTGACAGATTCATAAATGTTGGCATTTGGTGGAGCTGGAGGGTGGGGCCAACAAGAAAGAGGCAGGTTACTGGCTACATGTTCTTAGAGGCCATAGCTTATTATCCTGTTCTCTTCCCTAACTCTTCCTCTCTGTTCCTGGACACAATAAGATGAACAGCCTCCTCTAGCACATTTTCCCTCAGCCATGATGGTCAGCACTACCTTGGAGCCAAATCAACAATCCCAGAGACTTTGTGGATCGAACTCTCTGAAGCAATTCATCAAAACTGATGTCTCCCTCCCCCCCGTCCGGTGATTCATGTCATATTCTGTCACATTGGACGCAGTTGCCTTCACATTTCAGAGGAGAAAGGACATCCGGAAGTCTGGATGCTTTGTACAGGCAAGTGGAAACTTTCAGATACACATCCTCTGCACACTGTATTCATCATACCTTGCCCTGTTTCTACACTGGTGTGCTAGCCCCAGAGCTGACTCAAACCATTAGTACTTCAACTTAGATAGAATGGTCAAATTCGCAAACTGACTTTTTTATCGAAATGATTTAAAATTCCCTACCCCGACTTCTCCCACAACAGTGAAAGGTCTAGTGCCTTTTATGAAACCCTCTGCTGCCTTTCACTCATTTTTCTCCATGAATAAACCCTTACTGATGAAGGAGAAGAGATAGAACCAAGGCCGTGTCCCTGCCGAGACCTGTAGAGTATCGCTATAATGCAGAAAGAAAAAAAAAATCAGATGGTGCCTTGGTCTGAAATGACACCAGTTGAGATGGCAAAAAAGCAGACGAGCAGATGGGACTTTCTCACTGGACTTGCTGGTACTAAAAAAATACCCTGCAAATAAATGGCCCAAATATATCAACACTTCTATTTTTTATGTGTTACATCACAGTACAGCAGTACTCTATAAACACTGCACTTAAAGCTGACATTTGATTTGTGATAAAAATATTTTAACAGCTATATAATATTTTTTAAAGCTTGTTTGAATACTTTCCATCATGTAAAGGTTCAAATCTGTGACATGGCCTCTCTGAAACAGCATGACTTTGGATGCTGTACAACGGCGACCCCAGGAGTCCATCTTGCACACAACCACTGCCTTTTCTCCATCCCACGTACTTATGCTCGAATAAGGGAAGATCTAGCATAAGGATGAGGCCTGGGTATCGTGTCCTCTACAGGAGGGTCAGGGGAGGAAGGAAGAGAGGGAAAGAGATGCTATCAGACATACAAGTATGTAACTGGAACTCAGTACACTCCAAACAGTGAGATAAACAAAACAAAGTTGTTCAGAGAACAAAGGAACAGCTCACATGTAATAACTGGAGGAAAATGGTTTCGCTCGCGAGCTCTTTTTTTTTTTGTTACCTTTAGACTAAAAAAGTAGACAGACAATATAGAAATATTATGAAAGCTGGAACCATATCGGGGTGCATGACTGAGGATGTGGCTTGGGGTTTAGCTGACTCTAGGTCCATCAAAATGGGCCACTTGGTCAACCCTTTAGATCATATACTGTGCAGATTGTGGTAAGTGCCTTGTTGATTTTGTGAGCTTGCTGTTCAGTGGAACAACTAAAGCCATACTCTGGTTATAAAGAAAACAAGAAGAAAAGGAGAGGGGGGCAATGGAAGAGGAGAGGAGGGAGGGGGAGGAGAGTGGCACCTTTACTAAAGTCAAAAGGAGTCTGGGGAGATGCCACAGTCTGGACCGGCAGGCAGTCTTATCGCATGTCCTTAATTTGGGAGAAGGCTCCACCCTGGATGCTGGGAGAATACTCGGTGAAATGCTTTGATTTCAATGCTACCAATACTCCTGAAAGCGAAACATACACCAGTCACCAGCCAGGCCAGTTATAACTTCATTTCCATCACGGAGCACATTTCACACTGGGAGTCGGGGGTTTAGTTCAGTAGTGGTATGCTTGTCCAGCAAGCTGAAGGCCACAAGGCCCTCGGTGTGGTTCCGTAGCAATAAGTAAGTCAACAAACAAACAAACAAATAAATAGAAGGAAGGAAAGGAAAGGAAAAAAGTCTCTGCACTGAATTTAGTCCTCAGATTTTCATACATAGAGGTGCCTTCTGTAGCAAGAGTTTGTCACCCAGAAGTTGCAATACTCTGAACAAATATTAAAGCTGGTTTTGACCTGTACTCAACTGATAAAGAACGACAGTGTTTACATTTAATTCCTAGAAAACCACAAATTAGTACCTGAACTGTGTAATATCAGTCTCTCTCTCTCTCTCTCTCTCTCTCTCTCTCTCTCTCTTTCTGTTTTATAAGACAGAATCCTAGTAGCCCAGGCTGGCCTGGAACTCACTATGAAGCCTAGGCGGATCCTGAACTCATGGATATCTTCCTGTCTCAGTGTCCCGAGCGCTAGGATTACAGAAATAAACCATCACACCTGGCATCTTCACACAATTTTACTTAGAAATCTATTCTTAAAGTCACAAATGAAGCTGGAAGAATAGCAGGTTTCAGAGTCCATAGTTCTTGGCTGTTCCACTAAATAATGGTGTCACTTTGGGCAAGTGGCGTAACCAATCGGAATCTGTTTTTCTAACTATAAATTGAAGGGTTAGAAGGATAAATTCCCAATGCAGTCCAAGCTCCAAAGTTTATTCTTTAAGGGGAAGACCTTAAAATATATGTATTCTCTCTCTCTCTCTCTCTCTCTCTCTCTCTCTCTCTCTCTCTCTCTCTCTCTCTCACACACACACACACACACACACACACACACACACACACACGGTAGGAGGATGGATTTCAGGCCCAGGCCCTTCAACAGTTAAGAGAACGTCAGAAGACTGGGTCCTGGCTCTGATGTTTCTTCTCGGACGAACACTTAACAGCTTCTGAGGAGCTATTTTCCTCACTTGAAAACTCAAACATTCTTCTGAACTACCACACAAGATGGAAAGGCAAAGGCAAGTAAGAGAACACCCCAAAGCACTATTCAAATTATAAAGCACCATCTAAACATTTGGAATTATTACGAACTTTGAATTATTTCCCAAATATTTGCTTAGTACCCACAGCCAAATGGACCTGAACTTGTTCTTTTTAAAAACTAACAATAGGGGATTGAAGTTTATGAATCAAACCGAGGCTCTAATTTGCTTATAAATGAATTCCTGCACTTGAGACCTGGGATTGTTAAAAGTAGATTGACTGTTGCGATTGACATCAGAGCTCATTAGGTTTTTGGAAATGCCCACCAAAGTGATTAAAGCTGCGGGAGGTCCTCATTAGCCATGGGGAGCTGCAACTAGAAACGCCTTTTAAAATGAATGTGCGTAGTACACTGTGTTAGTCTTCACAGATGGCCTTCAGTAAGCATGCCTCCCAACATCACCACTCCTGGGCAGCCCCCAGCCACCCCGAACCTGAGGCTCGCCTGTGACTCACTGTTACCAAAACAATATGGCAGAAGTGATGGACCAATGGGGTGGTAGTCTGAGACCAACATCTTCGCAAGCAGCCTCTTCTTTGTGCTTTGGAGTTACAGTGTAAGAAGTCTTTATGTTTGCATGTGAAGGAGAGGTCCCGAGAGTGTATGGAAAGAGGAGGCTCCCAGCCATTCAGCCCCTGTGAACTCAGTTGGGTGACCACCTTCAATGTTTTTGTTCCATAAAGATCCCATATAGATTTAAAGTTCACCCACATGACTCAGTAGAGCATGATACACCTAGAGAGTTGTGGGAGATTATAAAGTGGCTATTGTTTGAAGCCTTTGGTTTAAGGTAGTGCTGTGGACTGAACCTTGAATCGTTGCCCAGGCCAAATTGATACAATGGAATCCTCATCACTAGTGGTGGAATTACGATATGGTGAGCTTTGGAGAAGCTATGAGATCATGAAAGCAGGACCCTCTGCAATGAGATCAGTTGATCTCCGAGTTTCTTTGCCCCTGTTACCACGTAAAGACATAACAAGATGACAGGCCTCTTACAATCCACAAAGAAGATTAAAATCTGCAAGAACTGTTTTATATTTTAGACTTCTAGAACTATGAAGTATCATGTGAGCCTGCATGTCTGTCATGTAAGACAGAAAGTCTGTAACTCTTTGTTTTTGTACACCACGTGGACGGAGACAGGCAGGATGCTTTTCTGCAAGAGATAACATATGTTGGAGAGCAATGCTGAATAAGTAAATTTCTAGAAGGTTTAACCAAGCTGCACATCCAGAATCCTAGTTCTGGGGAGACTGAGGACAACCTGGGCTACCGAGCAAAAACTTGTTGCAGAAAACAAAACAAATCAACAAAAGGGTTGAAAAATATTTCAAATTAGAAGAATAAAAATATTATTCAAGTTAAGTCATAATTATAACTTTATCCTACTTATAATGGAGATAATTTGAGTGTTAGATGTGAAAAAGGGTTGGGATAATTTTTCTGATAAATATTTGTGATATTAAATTATTAATATGTATCTCATTAATGAAAAAGGTAAGCTTTGATAAGTTATGCTTGTGTCATATCAATTCTAAACATTGTAAATGACATATTAAAAACAAAAATGGGTAGCTGGAAACATATTTCAGCAATTGAGAACACTTTTTATTCTTCCAGAGAACTTGGGTTCAGTTCTTAGCACCCTTATGATGGCTCGTGACCATCTGTAACTCCAGTTCCAGGAGATTTGGTGCCCTCTTCTGACCTTCTTGGGCACCAGGCACACGTGTGGCACACATACATTCATGCAGGCAAAACACTCATATACATAAAATAATTTGTTAAAATAAAAAAAACCATAAAATATACACATTAATGCAGTGCCATATAACATTTCGATACATGTATACTTTGTATATTATCTAAATCAGGTTAAACATTTTATAATTTCTTTAGGTGAAAATGTCAAGATCCTTTTTCAAGCCTTGTGGAACACACACTAGACTACTACTGTCTTAATCACCCTACTGTACAATGGCACCCCACAGCTTCTCTGTCTCATCTCACTGTGGTGGCCTCATCTTCAATGATCAGCGTGTGTTCTTGTCTCTCTCCTCCCGTCTAGTCTCCCCAGCCTCTGGTGACCACCCTTCTGATCTCAACTTCTACTAGATCAATTCTTTTATATTCCATGTACGAGTGAGATCTCGTGGTATTTGTCTTTGTCCTTGGCTTTAACATAATAATTCCACCTCTGTGGACACAAAAGATGGATTGGCTCCTTTCAGTCCTCTGGGTTTGGGTATCTGAATTTCACTATATGTCCACATACATTTTCTTCACCCATTAATCACTTGGGTTGTTTCTATTTCTTGTTTATTTCAAATAGTGCTGCCATAAACATGGGAGTGCTGACATGTCTTTGACGTCTTGATTTCACTTCCATTAAATATGTACCCAATGGTAAGATGAATGCTAATTCTAGCCTTGGGTTTATTCATGTGTTTTCTGTAGTAGAATATTCTAAGGTGTGTTACTTTTGCTTATGTTGCATTTGTTTAACTCTTTGAAGCTGTGTCCTGTGTAAAACACCTGATGGTCCAATAAAGAAGTGGCCAATAGCAAGGCAGGGGCAAGGATAGGTGGGGCTGGCAGGCAGAGAGAGAAATCTCGGTGAAGAGGAGATCTAGCAGCCAGAGAAGGAGGAGGACTCCAGGGGCCAGCCACCCAGCTACACAACCAGCAAGCCTCGGAGTAAGAGTAAGATTTACAGAAGTGAGAGAAAAGGGAAAGCCCAGAGACAAAAGGTAGATAGGATAATTTAAGATAAGGAAAGCTGGCTAGAAACAAAGCCAAGCTAAGGCCACGCATACATAAGTAAGAAAAAGCCTCCGTGTGTGATTTATTTGGTACTGGGTGGCGCCCCCCCCCAAAAAAAGAGTAAAAACCCGTAACAACAATTTTCCATCATGGTTGACTACTTTCCCTTCCCCAACAGTAAACAAGAGTTCCCTTTCCTCCTCATCCTCGTCAGCTCTTATGTAGCAGAATCTTAGAAGGTCTTATTAATAAAATCAAACTTGAGCCAGGTATTGGGGTGAACACTGGAAGGTCAGAGTGACAGAATAAGCCACAGCTATCTCACCTCGCTGAATCCTCAGCTGGTCTTGTTTCCTCAGACTGGATGCCCCGAGCCCTCATCCAGAATGGGTCTCAGCTGAACTGCTGCTAGAAGCCTGAAAGCTTAACCAGCCACATGCTTCTCCAGGCCAAAGGCTTCTCCAGGCCAAAGGCCTCTAGTTTCTGGTCCTCACGCCTTATATACCTTTCTGCTTTCTACCACCACTCCCTGGGATTGAAGGCGTGCTTTCTGGGATTAAAGGCTGTGTCACCATGCTTGGCCTTTTCCAATGTGGCCTTGAACTCACAGAGATCCAGAGGGATTTCTGTCTCTGGAATGCTAGGATTAAAGGCGTATGCTACCACTGCCTAACCTCTATGTTTAATATTGTGGCTGTCCTGTTCTCTGACCCCAGATAAGTTTATTAGCATACACAATATTTTGGGGAACACAATACCACCACACTCTTATTTTGTCTTTTTGATAATAGGTATTCTAATTGGAGAAAGGTAGTATTTTATTGTAATTCATTTGCATTTCCCTGATGATTAGTGACGTGAAGAAAATTCTCACATATCTGTTAGCAACTTGCCTTTCATATTTTGAGAAACACCTGTTGAGCTCTATCACTCACTTTCAATCACATTTTTAAATGTCAGTTCCTTATACATTCTGGGTACCAACCCCCATCAGATACATAGTTTGCAAATACTTTCTCCTCTTTGGAAAGCTTTCTCTTCGTTATGCTGATAGTTTCCTTTGCTATGACAAAAGCTTTTTAGCTTGATGTCATCTCACTTGTAAATTTTTTTTTGGTTTTGTTCTGTGCTTTGGGGATGTAATCCATAAAAATGCTCTCCCATTTCAACACCCTGAAGAATCTCCCCCTGTATTTTCTTATAGCAATTTCAGGTCTTACATTTCCAGTTGCTTTTTGAATGTGGGGAGAGAGGGATCCACTCTGACTCCTCTATACTCGAGTGTCTGATTTTTGCAGCTCCGTTTATTGAAGATTTTCCTCTGCCCAGGGCACATTCTCAGCAGCCTTGTTGAAGATCAGCTGGCTGTGGGCACCTGGGTTTCCAGGCAGGCTCTCACAGTGGTCTACGCATCTGCTGTCATGCAAGTACATGCCACTGTAATTACCACAGTTTTGTACTTATTAAACCAACCAGGGTAACGCCTCCTGCTTTGCTCTTTTTAATCAGGATTGTTTTGGTTATTGGCCTTTTTTAGAGTTGCCTTTTTTTTTTTTAGTTCACGCATATTTTGAAAGCCTTTGCACCGACTGGACAGACCATTTTGAATAGTATGAACATATAAAAAGATATTGTTATAGTTTTTGAGATACATGCTATACTAAAAACAACTTCCAATGAGGGACACAACACAATGCAACACCCCCTCTGTTTTTCCAAGTAGCTGTCCAAATGCTCCACTGACAGAAAAGGAGGGCATTTATTAGGGATTGATGCCACCAGGTAAGACTCCAAAACATCATAGGAGAAAAGGCCATGCAATTTCAGTTTGGTTTGGTGTGAACATTTCTAAAGAATAAAGATACAGACCAGTGAGAAGGCTCCGTGAGGAAAGGCACTTGCTGCCAAGCCCCGACCTGATCCCTGGCACTCGTGAGGTAAGAGAGAACAGATTTCTAAAAGTCCCCCTCTGACCTCCACTTGGACACTGTGACGCATGTACCTACACACAGATAAACAAAATGTACTGTTTAACATATAAAGTTATGGAAAAGTCTGTCACTTACGGATCCTAACTTACATCTGCAGCAGCAGTACCAAAGGACTGCCAGTGGTTTTCATGACTAGAAATCGTGTTTCACTCATCAGGGAAGAGCTTTACATTTGAAATGGCAACTTAGTCCTTAAATGTTGGCAGAAGCGGTGACACGGTAGGGTTCCTTCAGAAAAATTCCCTTGGATGACAGCTACAACAGATCTGCCACTTCACTGAGCGGTTCATGAAAATAAACACCACCACAACGAAGGCAGAAATGCCACAGTCCCTCTTTCGGTAAAGCTGCAGAAGTGAAGGCCTCCTCAGCTCTAAAGAAAAACCCTTCGGCAGTATTATCTGGATCACGGTCTGAAACATGTTACTTCAATGTTAGGAATCTGTTTCAAGGAGCTGTCGAGGCACATGTACAAATATTGACACACAAAGATTTCATTATGTCATTATCTAGAACAGCACCAAGTTCTTGGGGGCTGGAGAGGCGGAGCCGTGGTGAAGTGCACTTGTGGCTCCTGCAGAAGACCCTGGCTCGGTTCCCAGCTCCAGCATATGGAGACTCAAAACTGCTTATAACTTCTAACCCTCTTCTGGCCTCCCCAGGCACTGCATGAACATTATACACATATTCAGGCACACACACACACACACACACACACACACACAATTTAAAAGCAACAAAAATACCATAGATGAGAATGGTGATATATCCTATGGAGCTTTATATAATCAGTGAAAAAATATTCAAAGAGTAGTTTCCACCTCTCTCTCTCTCTCTCTCTCTCTCTCTCTCTGTGTGTGTGTGTGTGTGTGTTTAGTGTGGTGTGTGCATGTGTTGCATGTGTGTGGGCACAAGTGTGTGAGCACACATGCATGTAATGTATGTGCATGTACACGTGGAGGCTCAAGGTTGTTGCTAGCAGTCATTCTCCATTATTCTTCTACCTTATTTACTAGACAAGTCCCCTCAATCAGACCCAGAGCTCACTGATACAGCTATTCTCAACAGATAAATCGCTCCATCTTTGTTTTCTGAGACTGGAGTTGAAAGGAGGGCCACCATGCCTACCCAGCATTTACACAGGGTTTGGGGAACTGAACTCTGATCCTCCCGCGTGTATAGCCAGCCCTTTAACCACGACGTCTCCCCAGACCAGATTTTCAAAGAATATTTAATTACTTAGAAAGATGCTCATATTGTAATACATGAGAAAGCAAAACAAACCATACTAAGTATGATAAATATATGCCCAGTGTATACATCTGCATGAGAGCTTAAAACTGCACATACTGTCACACTGTGTTTATTGTAGGCTAGGAGAATAAGCAAAGATAGTTCATATTTTTCTCATTACAACAGTATATTCCTTTGCTTTTTATGTTTATCTTTTATATTTATAATCAGTAAAAGAAAATAAAATGGGAAAAGATCAACACCTGTACTAAAATCACACGTAAAAATCAAACAGTGTGAATCCTCTACTTAAGCACAAATGCAGACAGAGATGAGATAATCTCAAGAGCCCTTCTTGCCTGATGCCTGATATTGCCTCTTATGCAATATTTCAGACCAAGTCCCTACCTTTCCAGTGGCTGTGGGTCAGTTTGATTAAATTCTAGTGGTTTCATTGAGTATTCATTGGGCTGACCTTGGAATCACCCTGACATGAAAGTCTGGGACTCAGGGTGGAAATTCTGGAGCCTGACCGCAAATTTGGAAATGATCCAATGCTGTGGATAATTCTTTCTTTTTCTTCTAAAGGACAGATAATAAAAAATTCTTTTTATTGATTATAGAGAATAGTTTTAACTTGTTACACACTTTAATCAATTTCTATCTCTAATACAGACCATCATCACTTTTCTGAAGACATATTTTAATTTCCATAGTATTTTTTTTTATATCATAGTCAACTCAGTCAAGAGCCAAGATTCCACTTGAATACATTCCTGTGTGGGCCTCACAGTAGAAACAGGGGCTGTCGAAGAGACATTTTAAAACAAAATTGCCTGAAAAGATCAAGGGTAAATGAAAAGGAGAAATCAAGCAAAATAAATTTCAAGTCAAGACAAGGATCACAGAGAGCATCCTTGCCTAAGGATGGGGAATCCTTGGTAGATCACCAGAAAAACAAAAAAGATGATGAAGAACAGCTGTTACAGAATTAATAAAATTATATTTAGCATCTATTATGTGCTGCGGTAGACAGAGAACGGGAGATTGACAAAATCCAAGAGGGAAGCCCCACCTTCACCCAGATGCTAAGAGACAACAGTAGTGTCTCTTATCCATTTTCTATGCCATATTTACTGAGTTCCTTCCATGTGCCGAGTCCCCTTACAAGCTCATGACTTCTCTTACCTTGAATTGTTGCTAATGCTTCTGGGTTGATGTGACACAAGGAAACTGAGGCCGAGGAAATTTAAGGAATTTGCTCAAGGGCTGGCAGCTGAATTAGGGCACATTGTGAAGAATGTCAGTATTCATTATGGAGAGTAATTCACAGAAAGTTTGCTCACAGTTAGCCAGAGGTTAGTCTATGACGAACACCATAGCAGCCTCACTGAATGGTCACTCTGTGCCAAATGCAGCCCTTGGTCACTTACATGGAACATCATACTTAGTCCCCAAACAGCTTACATGTCTATACTCTCTCTGATACTGCATCAACTGCATGGGTAACTGTTTTTAATTCATCCTTTCCTCCTAATCTTGCCGTGGGAAATCTATCTCAGTGGGAGCCGTCGTCATCTCACATACATAGCATAAGGTAAGAGCATTTAATGGCTTTTCCACCTTTGCAACCCATCTCACCAAGTGTTCTGGAATGCAAACACACACTGTTCTCGGCCTGAGTCCTCCTACTCTAAAAACAAGTCTTTTTAAATAGCCTTATTTTACTGTCCACGCAAGTTGTATGAGTGCAGTTGCTTACAGAAGCCAGAAAAGGACATCAGATCCCCTAGACTAGAGTTAGAGACAGCAGTGCTGCTTAATGTGGGTGCTGGGGATTGAACTCTGGTCCTGTGAACGAGCAGGAAGTGGGCCTCCATCTCTGCAGGCCCCCAAAGAAATCTTCACCTAGAGTTTGATACCCACCCCCACCCCATACCTATGCTCTGATCCCCAACCCTGATCTCCCTAAACGGCCTGCTTGTGTCTGGACTTCACAAATTCTCACTGGTTCAAGGTTTGGAATGGGTATCTTCCTCTTCCTAATCAGTTTGTAAACTCAACTGGCTCATATCCCTAACCCTTCCTGGTTAACCTGCCTGGCCTTTCTCACAGGGTCAGGCATCATTTCTAATCAAAAAGTTCTCTTGGTATTTCTTCACATTGTTCAAGCAATCTGAGTGATGTACTGGTTTTAGGTACTAGGCTAGCACCTTGTACTTCTGCTTTATTTCTCTATTATAATTTGACCTCTGCAGCTAAGTCTGTATCTTATCTGTCCTCAGCTCTCTTCAGTGCCTGGCACACAGGAGCAATTGATATCTATATGCTTTTGTTATAACCAAGCTGTAGTCTATAAATGACTTACATAAAAGAAACATAATGAAGAAAGGAAGTTTTATTAAAGCCAAACCAAGAAAATTATAAACAGATGTAGACTTAGGATCAGAAAAAGGTGTCATAAGCTGATTGTGGTGGCTTGTGCTTATAATTCTAACAGTTAGGTGAGGCAAGAGGACTGTCATGAGTTTGAGGCCAGCCTTGGCAACATAATGAACTCCAGGCCAGCCTGAGCTATACCTATATCAGAGACCTTATCTCAAAGCAAAACGAGACAAAACAAAACAAAAGCACCCACTAAACAAAAACTCGAATAGAAACATATACTCCTCAGATGTTAAAAACTGTCAATAAAAGGTTATGCTTTTTCCTGGAATGAGTATTTAATATAATTCTGACAATAGAGAAATCTCAGGTAACAGATTCTTTTTGTTGAGAACTACATTATTTCCCTGAATCATAATGTCAAAAATTACTTAAAAGCATGGAAAACGTTTTCTATCAGTTTCTGGGTGACAGATTTTAAAACCAGGTTTGTTTCTTCAATTTGCCTGTATCTTCACACTCCAGGCTCCTGGAAGACAGTGAACACAACTTTCTAGCGTATTCTTCTGTGCCCCACACAATACTATATAGGGATACATGACTTTTGTACACTTAAAAATAACCGTAAGTGACTTCATCTTGATTCCCAACTAAGTTAGTGGAAGCCAACTGTAAATCAGAAAAGCACGAAAACCAAGTAAAGTTACAGCAGTGGTGCCTGGCCACAGGGATTATTTTACGAAGAGGAAAGTGGAGCAGTGACTTTTAGGCTTACGTTTCATGTGTGGATGTGGATGGGGGTGGGGAAGTGCGCATGCGCATTTGGAGGCAGAGGTGATGCTGGTGGTCTTCCCCCATCATGTTTTACCTTAGCCTTTGAGACCAGGTCTCTTGCTGAAGCTGGGGCTCACTGATTAGGCCAGACTGGCTGGCCAGTAAGCCTTGGGGTTCCGTCTGTCTCCACATGTCTGTGCTACCATGCCTGACTTTTTTATGTGGGTGTTCGGGTGTGAACTCGGGACCTCATGTTTGCATGGCAAGCACTTTACTGGCTGAGCCATCTCCCAAACGCCCCGAGATTCATGTCCTCAATGTATTGAGCCCAGACCATCCACACTAGTATCTTTTTAAGGCAGTTTAATTTTTAAAGCCTTCCTTGAATCACAGATTGATTCAATTGCACAACTGTGTATTAAAAGATACTCCCTACAAACTTTCCACATCCTTTAACTTGAAGATGAGATTAAAAGGGCTTGAGATTTGCTACTCTATTTAACTGATACAGAGTTTAATAGAGAACCGTGGGTGCCAGCTACATGATTTTAGATAGTCAGACTGAGCTTGTTTGGTGTAAAAAGGAAAAACGAAACAAAAGAAAATAAAATCCAAAAAAGAAACAAAACCACAACAGGATAGTTATACAGAAAAAGGTTAAGAGACACAGTCGAGCACATTAGAGATGTTGCCAGCCTTCTTCTAGCCGGTGATGCGGTGGCTTGGCTGCTGTGTGACAGCCAACATGGCATGCATGATGAAGGGGACAGCGGGACTTGAAACCAGCCTTACTCTGCTAACTACTAGAGTCTATTCCTGCTCTCAGAGCCGCAGATGCCAATGCTGAGCTATAACTGTGACTGACAACTAACAGGCACTCAATAACCAAAGAATTAATATTTCATCTTGTATTTCCATCCTTCAGTTCCATTCCAATGGGACATATTTTAAGACACATACTCTCTTTAGTATTGTGCTGTCTATGAAGATTTGTCACCAGCCCTTGCTAGCCTTAAGACAGGAAACCATGCAATAAAAATTTATAACAGATACCTTAATATCTAAGGTGCAGAAGATCTAGGAAGCCAACATAAGGAAGCCAAGATTTCCAGGCACACGCAATTTTTACCTGAGTACATCTTAACTCAGTGTAGCCTATGTTTTCCAAGGATCTCCCGTGTTCAGGGGAAGATATTAAAGAAAATGAAGATGAAAAGGTGACAGACTAGGAAGTCACAGAACCCATGACACAGCTCTGGCACACGGTGAACACCAATGAGAAGTTAGCTGGGTTTTTTATATTAACAGGATATTCATGAAATCATGAATTACGGTGACATCAGGAAGGAAGTACAAGGCAGATGCCCTGTTGGGTGTACCTGGGCAATGGTCACCCACATGATAGGCACCAAGGCTTCTCCACCTGGAGAAGGAACCTGGTATGAGCAACAAAAGGCATATTGGGACTTGCAAGCGGCTTGGAAGGCCTCATACACGGACTACATGGCTAGTTCATTCTGAAACCCAATGACACATGGGCATGGCCCCCAAACGAGCTCTGTATTAGAGTGGTCATCAAATGGGCCGTACAGGGCATGAACCGAACACTGAGGAGAAGGCGGCAGGAGTGACAAGTTAGGAAAAGAAACTAAAGGATCTGTTTTTGTGCCTCAGGGACAGCATTTAAGGATACTTGCCAGCTTGGAGAGCATCCTCTTCTTTTTCCCGTGATATGGGAAAGTGTTAGAAAGATTATCATATGAGAACAAATTGCTAAAACTTGAAAGCTGACTCAAACCAGCATAACTTGATTACTTAGCTGATCTCTGAACCATGTGACTTAGTGATGGCGAAAGTTAAATCATTTAAAATGGCCCGAAAGATTCTAGTAATTCAACCCTGAACTCTCAAAACCCAGTCATTAATATAGCATTGTACAAATGAATATATTGTAATAAAACTCTATATTATAGCCCAGTTTTCTATAGAGCTAGTTTCATTACCTTTATGGGATCACAGAGCATCAAAATAGTTATTTACAATAATAATTTCAGGTGTTTCCCTGAAGAGTTTAAGACACTCTGAACACTTTAATTAAATCTCCTAATGTCCAGGACAAGCAGGCAAGGGATGGAGGTGAGTCATCAAAAAGTACCCAACAGTGGAAGACTGGACCACAGGATGTGCTCTGAGATGAAATCCACTTATTATTGCTCCCATTTCAGCAATGAGGAAATGGAGTTCTTTCTCAGACAAGGGTGAGGAGCTCTGGTCCATTTTCACTAAAGGCAAAACACACTGCAGCAGGCTCTGGAAGCATTCCCTGGGAGACCTTCAAAAATAGTATCACACCCATGACCTGTGAGGTTTGTCTTTTGAGAGTCGACCAACACTTATTAATAAAGACCTACAATGTGTGCCAAAGAAATATACATCATTTTGCTCTTGGAAAAGAAACACAGGACACGAATCCCAACATGTTGTGGTGAGTGACATGTAACTGATTAGGGGAAGTGTCTTAAGTACCCCTTTCACTATAACAAAATACCAGACAGAAAGAATTTACAGGAGTCGAGACTCATGACTCCTGATTTCAGAGAACTCCCTCCATGGTTTCTTGGTCCTGTGTGCTTAGGTAGATCATCCGGGTGGCAGAAGCATACAGCAGAGAGTGTTCCTCACCATACTGCATTGATGGGGGTGGGGAGTCTGCAGGAGGCAGGGCAAACTGTAACTTCAAGTTACTTCTTCCCGTTAGGTTTCACTTCCTACATTTTATCACCACCCGTTAGTACCATTACATTATGAATCCAACAAGGGATTAATCCACTCACTATGCGCCGTCTCCTAAAAGGTTCCAGCAGTGTGCTCTACCAGTCACCTATGCAATCCTTAATCCAATCAAGTGTCAACCAAGACTAACAAGCACAAGTATCTTGTGTGATTTCCTCTGCCTAGAGAAGTTCTTATCTTCCCTATATCTCTTGTTAACTTAGCTCCAGAGAGATGAGTGGGTACTCCCTGGTCATTAGTGGGTGTGTTAGGAGTAAGGTAGATTATGTTGCATATACAGTACAGCTTACAGGACTAGATATTGAAAAGACTATGGTATGGTCCGGCTATGGTTTAAACACATACCCCTGAGGTTCATGGATTGGGAGCCTGGTCCTCATGGCAATGTGAGAAGTGGTATGGCCTTTAAGAGATGGAGTCTAGTGAAAAAAGAATTGGCTCATTGTGGATACTGCCCTTGGAACGAAGTGAGGAGTTCTCTTGGGATCCAGGTTAATTTGTATATGATTGTTATGTCACCAAGTAAGTCTGGCCCCTTCCTAGTCCCTCTGGCTTTCTCCCTGAGTAGAGATCTTTCCCTGTTACAATGATATCATGATCCCACCCATGATGATGTGACAATCATGAAGATTCATGACCAAACCAAGCAGATACTGGTGTCATGCTCTTGAACCTCTAAAACTATGTAGATTTATTTTCTTTATAAATCACCCACTTTCAGGAATTTTGCTACAGTAACAGAAAAATGGATTATTGCAGACTAGAAAATGGAACAAGTCCTTCCTTCTACCTCTTTCCCTGCTATACTGGTATAGATCCTAATTCAGGCTCTGAAGAGCAAACTTGTGTGCAACTGTCTTACATAAACAAACTCGATTTCTTATAAAGAAACTTAAGAGCCCTAATTGCTTTATCAGACTGATAGCATCCACTCAATCCAACTCTCTCCCAATATCCCAGGAGAAAATTGTCGTTTCCAGAGAAATAGAGACCTCAGTTAAAAAGAAGACAAATGTTAATGTTTTGTGACTATATCATAATATTTATGTAATAATCCCAGCACTTGGGAGGCAGAGGCAGGCATATCTCCGTGAGTTCGAGGCCAGCCTGGGCTACAGAGTGAGTTCCAGGAAAGCTATACAGAGAAACCCTGTCTCAAAAAAACCAAAACCAAAACCAAAACCAAAACCAAAACCAAACAAACAAACAAAAACACCACAGAGATACAAACAATGAAACTCTATGGCAACATTTTGACAACAAATGGAATCAGAATCCTAGAGAGTGATTGCTTGTACTGAGTTATCACAACAACAAAAATGCAAAATCCAAACCTTGGTTGGGAATTTGTGGAACCACAAGCTTAAGAAAAATTTGCTTCAAGAGGGGTGTTATTAACAGGCTCACGAAAGAAATCAGGTGGCAGAATCTGCTTAGTCCTAAGAGAACATGGCACCTGATACAGGAACGGATTTGGAGAAAAGACGAGTATTTGATGTACTAAAAGTGTTTGTTTTATCAAGAAAAAGAGAAAGAAGGGGAATAGAGTTGGGTGGGAAGGATCTGGGAGGAGGTGAGGGAAGAGAGACCACTATCAGGGTTTTCTATAGGGTAGAGATGGTTCAGTAGTTAAGAATGCTTCCTGCGCCTAAAGAAAACCAGAGTTTGGTTCCCAGTACCTGAGCCTGGCTGCTCACAACCATCTGGACCTCCAGTTCAGGGGATCTGACACCCCCTTCTGGTCTCCCTGGGCACTGATCTCTCTCTCTCTCTCTCTCTCTCTCTCTCTCTCTCTCTCTACACACACACACACACACACACACACACACACACACACATCTTTACAAGAAAGGTTTCTCCAATGCAATATTTTATCTTGTGCATTATCTTGTGCATCCTATCACTGCTTCCTAAGACCTTGTAGACACATGTATTTATTTATTATTATTACTGGACATTATTTAGCTAAATTCTTAAACAATTGTTAAGCAGAAAGTTCCTTTAATTGTAGCTTAAAATACACTCAATCAAAATTGCTAAAATACCCAAGGACTATAATTTTGATCTCTTTTTTGAGATTTTATTTATGTCTGTAACTTTTAAGAATTTTACTCAGTTTCTTGAATAAAAAAGTCATTTTAAGTCAAATCACAAATCTACTGCCAAAACATGTCAGATGCTGAAATGCCATCCAAGCAAAGTATGGTTTGGAATTTAGATCAATGATTTTAAAGCAACTAAAATATTGGATATTTTTATTAAATATTAAAAAGGTTGTGTTTACAATGGAGATGCTTAAGTTTCAATTAATGTTAAATGTTATGTGCCCAAGAGTTTTTAAACTGAAAGGGACTATGAGGATCATTCAATTCCATGTCTTTGTTTTACAGATGTGAAAACTGAATCCTATCTCTTTCAACGGTCCAGTAATCTACATCAGAACAGAGTCTCTTAACTTCTCAACCTCATGATGGTTTTGTTAAGTCATAGGAACATCTGCTATGAACTTTACAATGAGTTCCCATGGTCTTCTTTAATATGGAAGTGCTACTCCAAAGAAAATATAATTTATGGTTCTAGAAACACTGCTACAACAATCTAATCCCAACTACACTGTTTTGGGGGTGACACAGAGCAGTCACTGGATTGCAGTGTATTCTTTTTCCTAATTATAAAAACAAGGACTTTAGTAATTTAGACTCACCTATTTAATTTGGTTGTTGCAAGAAGCAACAATAAAAATAACCGTAAAGCATACGGCATAGCTAAATGCAAACTAAATGCTTAATAACAAAAACCCATCTCAACTATATTTAAACCAAGAAGCAATAACCACTTGGAGTCATAATTAGGAATGAGTAGAGAGGAGCGTCTCGGTGTCCCTATAACACCCGAGCAAGCTAATACAGCTGCATATCTAAGAGGCTCTGTGGCTCCTAAATGTTCCTACTTTTCCATAATCCAGTTTTGTGTTTACCTAAGCCATGTAACAATTATGTATTGAGACCAAATTAGAAGTCAGTGCCTCCTCCCAGGTGCCGTTGATTCTTAAGGAGGAGGCAGTGTTAAGTAAGTACCTTTGTTGATGCTGGTACACCCTGAAGAATCCACCTTGCATTTCTCCTGTATTAGAGCAGAAGCACTGCCGGAGTATCATTCCCTAATAGTAAAATATAGCTTCCCAGGTGACATGCAAAATTGTCTGGCTTGAGCTGACCTTTAAAAAAAACCAAAAAATTATTGACTAGATTCTCTTGGATAAGAAACAGATTCTGCAACAGGAAAGAGTGGGAAGTATCAATAATTACATTATGAAAGTGTTGTAATGCAAATTTTTGAAGAAAGGCAAGTATATTAGGTATAGAAAATAGGACTATGAGGGAAGGTCTGTGATAAAATGCATGCCTAACATGCAAAAAAATCCCTGGTTCCACCTCCAGCACCAGGGTGGGTGGGAGCCATCTTTAGGGACAGGATTTTCTTTTAAAAGCAACTTTTTAGAAATTCCTTTTCTCCTTTGTTCTTATCTTTTTCAAATGTGGATCACTTTGGGGTTAGGGGTGTGCTACCTAGTATGGCTGAGATTGCGGGTTCAATCCACAGGACTACAAAAATAAGAAAATAAGTATAAACAAACATGGATTACTTTTGATTTCATATACACATGTATACATGCACATATGTAATCTTTATGTGAAAAATACTTTTGCTTCAGTCTCTTCTACTTGGCAAAGTGAAGTATGATGTTCGCAAAAGAAATGAAACCAGAGGGTTGGGAATGTGAGTTGGTGGTAGTGACAGCGTGGGAACTGGAGCCAGTGTTTTTGATTGGATTCTTGGTCCCAGTTCTTGGTGATGCTTTCGCAGGGGAAGCCACTCCATGCAGCTAGTACTAAAAGGCAGGGTTGAAAATGGCTTCTAACCATTTTTAAGCTTATAGTCAACATGTATTCTTTCCTAAAGCCCACAGTTTTCCTTTCTGAATTGTATATCTCCATCTCAAATTTAAACAAGCATTGATCTCAGTGTTTAATTACAATTTAATGGAAATAGTACTTGCATTCCAATTAGCTTTTAGTTTTCACATCACGAATATGCATCCACGTTATTGTGTCATTATAATCTCATGTTATAATGGCTTCATAATGCAAGTCCCTGCAGGGTTGAATTAGTAGTTTCCTATGGTAATCGCCCATCACTATAATATCATAATCACATAAGCACAGTCCCCTCATGCTCCACTGCAATCATTCTGACATTGTAAGAGCATTTTAATAGTATTAGCATAGATTCTCTAGAGAAATCATCTCATTGTCACTGCATTGCCATACAAGATTAATCGTGATGGAGCCAAGTCATGGTATAAGAGCTTGAAAAGCAAAGAGTGACGCTCAGCAATATGGAGTTCACCTCCTCCAAAGGTCAGTGCATTTTGTAATAAGGTCATCAGACAACCCTTGACTGAGATGTTAATCCTTTCCTAAGATGTCAAGGTTGGGTTTGTTTGTGAGGACTCAAACAATAGTAATGAACTGGGACAGTACCTTTCTGGCAAATGAAGTGAAAGTAGACACGGCTCCTACCTACAAGGAGTTTACAATTTAGTGGGGTTTGGGTTGAATGCTTTCATGAAAATTAATGTACTCTGAAGAGACTGGTAATACCTAGAGGCTGGGTATTACTGAAGAATTTTGTTGTTGTTTGCAGTGTTGAGGGTGGAGCCCAAGGCCTTCTGCATGCTAGACAACTGCTCCAGCACTAAGTTACATCCCCAACTAGAAGGAATATCTAATAACTAGGGAGAGTTGAATGTAGTAAGCATAACTATTTTGGGAGAAATGGAATGTGTGTTATAAGCATCTGGATGGCTTCTTTGCATTCACTAATTCTGGGAAGAGAAAAGAACTCTAAGAGAATACATGGCCCCTGTAACACCTAAGCACAGGCTGGAAGCAGTGCTGTGAGTTGAAGACTCATGTTGGGGCATATTCTCTCATTTAAAAATATGGAAATGGGCTTAGGACCTTTAAGAGTAGGGGCCTTGTGGGAGGTGACAGGATCATGACCATCCTGAGAGGGGACTAACGCTGGCTAATCTTAGGGGATGAACTGCATCTCCCAGGAGTAGGTAAGTTTCTATGAAAGTGGGTTTTTTTAAAAGGGGTGAGAAAGGGCTAGAGAGATGGCTCAGTGGTGAAAAACACTTACTATTCTTAGAGAGGGCCCAGGTTTGGTTTCCAGCACCCACATAGAAACTCACAACTGACAGTAACTCTTATTGCAAGAAGATTTAATGCCATCTTCTGACCTCCACAGGCTTCTGCACATACATGGTGCACATACAAACACTTAGGGTCACACACATAAACATTAAATCAATCAATCAATCAATCAATCAATCAATCAACAAATAAAGTAAGCTAGTCTTTCACTCTTTACTTTTATATTACACACACGCACAGGGTAACACAACCCTCTCCAGATTCTGTAACTATGTTGTTGGGCATTCTGGTCACCAGTGTCACAGGCCAAATAAACGTTTTTATCTTTATCTTCCTTTAGTATTTTCCATGCAGAGAATGGAAGCTGCATTCTTTCGGATTGCTAGATGAAGAAAGAACACAGCTTTCCTTATGTAGTTTCAGATCCAGCACCAGGAAAAAGAAAGTCATAGAGAGAAAAACGTTGCCCATCCCCCAGTAGTCTCCTTGGTTTCCTGAGTTGAAACCACGGTGTAAAATGACTGTCATCGTGTCAATGACAAATGGCACACACGGCAGGGACTGGCAGGATATTGTGTTCATTGGAGGGGCCTCTAATCTCCCAGTATTCTCGGGGGACCCCACAGGAGAATTGCAAACAGATTCTCATAACTCATGAAGAATCTTCCCTGCTCGATGTTGAAGTGAGAACAACGTCACTTAGCGCCATGCCTGGCCCAAAGCAGGCATTCTATAAATGTTTATGGATGGATGAATAAATTAACTTGACTGGAAAGAATATGTGGGTTTCAGAGCCACTGTGGGTCTGAAAACACAGGGAACAGATTTGAGATATGTAGTCTCTGGTGACATTAACAGTAGAATAGTTACCAACTGGCAATGCTCCTCAGATTATTGCTTGTCTTTTTGGTCATGGCACATGGCAGTCTTCTGAGGGATGGTGATAGCAGCCTTCTGAGGGATGGTGGTGGCTAATATTCCCTTTCTGGGATTGTGTGGACCCAGAAGACCCCAGAATTACTCCAAGGCTCCAGTTTCCAAAAAGAAGCAATAAAGCTTTTTTAATTGGAACACAGTAAGGATAAAGATACATTCTCTAAGTACTCAAAGCTACTTTTACCAACAAGCTGCGGAGCAATATAAACCGATTACATAAACAGAATTAGCTGTCCTGGATCCTTTGAAGTTATTTTTAATTTCGTAGGTACAGTCTTTACAGGCCTTGCCACTCTATTCTGCTTTGGGTTCTTGTTTAGGCATCCTGTGAAATTTAATCTCATTTCCTGGCTAATTCTTTCCAGTAAATTCATCTCATGCATTTTTCATAAAGTACTGGTATAAAAATGTGCTTTTATTACATTTGGTTATCAGTTTTTATCACTTGCTCTATTATTAGATATGATCAAAGTTTTAAAAAAATCAATAATTTGGGGGACTAGTGAGATGGCTCAGCGGGTAAAGGTGCTTGCCACCAAACCTGAGGCCCTGAGTCTGACCCCCTAGGATCCACACAGTAGTAGGGCAGAACTGATCACTTAGATATTGTCTGATGCCCATATGCATGCCATGCAATGTTCATACCCACAGATATACACACATAACAAATAAATACATGTCATTTTTCTTAAATAAAGAATTTAGGATGTTTAAACCCATGTATATTTGATGTAAGAACAGAAATCATATTTACTATGTATAATGTATCTTGCCATTTAGGAAAAAAAATATTAATTTTCCCCTCTTATTCAAGATTCCCAAAAAGCAACAGAAATAATTCCTGATTAATTAGATGAATATCCCAGTTCAATAAGTTATAGTATATAACATATATTAAATGATAGTTATGAAATATCTTGAATGTTACCAAAAGCTACTGTCAACTTAATATACTTAATCAAATCTTAGTCAGGGTTTCAATCCCTATGATGAAACATGACCAAAGCAAGTTGGAGAGGAAAGAGTTTATTTGGCTTGCTCTTCCACATCACTGTACATCATCAAAGGAAGTCAAGACAGTCACTCAAACAGGGCAGGAACTTGCAGTCAGGAGCTTATGCATAGGCCACGGAGGGGTGTTGCTTACTGGCTTGCTCCTCATGGCCTGCTCAGGCTTTCTTATTGAACCCAGGACCACCTGCCTAGGGCTGGCACCACCCACAGCTACACTACATCATCACTACAACATCAATCACTAAGAGAATGCCCTATCGGCGGCGGGCCTACAGCCCAATCTGTGGAGACATTTTCTCAATTGAGGCTCCCTCCTCTCCAGTAACTCTAGCTTGTGTCAAGCTGACATAAAACTAGCCAGCACAACCAATCAATATGAGAAAATGGACACAGATTGGGAAAATGATGGCTTTCTGAATATATCACAATTTTCCTCAAGAGGAATAAAATCTGGAACTTTACCAACTCCACAAATATTAAAAAGAAAGTTACTGTGCTAAAACCTTGTCTTTGGACTTCAGTCTGTGGACCTCAGTTTTCTGACATTAACAAAATGAAAAAGTTGAACAAAGGTGATGCCTAAAGTGTCTTCCAGATCCAAGTTCTAGGGTGGTATCTGAAGAGGCATTTTGTATGTGCCTTCCAAGGTTTTTCTGCAAGTTCAATATTTAAACGTTAAGATAGGAATATTACCAGTTGAGTGGCCTACACCTTTAATCCCAGCACTCAGGAGGCAGACAGGCAGGCAGAGCTCTATGAATTTAAGGCCAGCCTGATTTATATAGAGTTCCATGTCAGCCAGGTCTATGTAGTGAGACCTTGGAGAGAGGGAGAGAGAGAGAGAGGAGAGAGAGAGAGAGAGAGAGAGAGAGAGAGAGAGAGAGAGAGAGAGGGGAGAGATAGGCAGACAGACAGACAGACAGACAGAAATGAGACAGAGATAGACAGAATAGATATATATGTAGTAGAAACTGTAAACCTTCTTCACAAGGAATATGAAGCCTACTGATACCTTTCTCTAAAGTTCTCCTTTTACAGCATGTAGTTTTGAGTTACTATAAACCATAGATTAGTACTAACCAATGAATGAAATCAAATGAGTTTACAACCCAGAAGTTCCAGAGTGTTAAGTATTTGTTACTCTTTATACTGCTCATAAGAGCAAGATAAAGCACAGTGCACAGAATGTTGGCTTCATTAGCCCTCAAATAAGATGTTCCGCTGAAGCAGCTCAACACTATTATTTCCCAAGTAGCTGTGAGAGTTATCCATGATCTGCCTATGTACATGTGTATGTGTGTGTACATATTTAACAGCTATTTCCAATCATTACAGTAGAAACACAGAAACTATTTTGAAGATTTGGTGTCAACCAAACTACCAATAAATGTTTTATTATTTAGTGGACAGTGATGTACAGTTTTAAAAATCAATAATCCACTTCAGTTTTGTTAATGTTTTAAAAGTGTTGATATACTTCTCATTACTGGTTCAAATTGATATTAGGTGGTACATGGGCATTTTAAAATGTTTTAATCTAGTATATATTTTATTCTATTACAGGAAAAATATAATAAACACTATTTTATTTCAATTTATACATTAAAGTAAAGCTTAAGTTAAATAGTGGATTGGCTGAAAATCAGCATGTAGGAATAGCAAATTCTCTTGAAGATGATAGGACAATGAACCAAGTTTCATTGGAATGGGTAAAACTTACATTGTTTGTGAAAATGAACAGGACTGTCCACCTGTCTACAGCATCTTATAAGGTTCATTTTCAAGCCTGTTACAGAAGTAACTACTAATATTGCCCCTAACTCATCAGAAATATAATCTTGACTTCTAGCTAGGCAAAGAAAGCTATTATCCAATTTCAACTCTCAGACCTGTTTATTGATCCTATAATTGTGGACATTATTTTAAATGATGTTTGTTTAAAGACATATATATGATATATTGTTTGAAGACTATGGATTTAGGCATTATTGTCAGACACAGTACAGTTACTTATCAAGCTTTGTAATATTTATAGACTGAAGCTCCACAGTTCTGTGCATCATTCGCTGTATAGAAACAACATATAAGAATTCTCCACAATGTCGGAGGGTAGGAGTATAGCACAGTGGTAGCCATAGTCCTGGACTTAGTCCCCAGCACTATAAACAAAATCAAACAAAAATATCCTGTGAAGCTATTGCATTTAAAGCAATAAATAATATAAACTTATTTTGGTTAGTTGTTACAAACAAAAAATATAATAAAATGAAAACTATCTTATACACACACATACATCCTACAATGCCATTATACTGTATTGTGTTTTGCAATAATGCATTCCAAAATTCCATATATTCTTTGAACATACTATAGAAAGAATGAGTAGTAGCATAGGCTCATGAAGATCCATATTACAATGAAATTGAGGATGTTTTTATATATGGCACAAGTCTAACAATGAAAAAAAAACACAGACCAACAGAACTCCATAGACTCTTTAAGAAGAGTATTTTCCACCTGAAACTGTTACTTGGAAATATTTACAAACAAAAAGTGGGAAGATCCTACTGAGGAGAAATAAAGGACGACTAAGACGGTCATTGCAACACTGAGCATAAGAGCCTTCCCTTTCTGCCTCATCACCTCCATATCAATACTACAGAAAAGTCTCAGTGATGTCACTATTTGAGGCAGAAGATGCTGTACTACTGAGGAACTGAGTTGCTACAAGATATTTCCATTAGAGGAGAATGAGGACCACCCTCGAAAAAACGCGCTTGGCTGAGTGATAATGAGTCAAGTTCAGGGCAGCACAGAAATCAATGGAAACCTACACTGGACCCAAGACATGTGACTCGTGAAGTCCAGCAGAGTTTCCAATCCTATACATTGGAGAACTTAGACAGGCACTGCCAATGACAGAAGGAGGCTGGGCTTCAGAAAATCACCCCTGTGAAGAACACCCTTGCCTAATGTCAACCTCTAAGACTGTTCCTGCTACAGCAGAGTATTGGGCACGAAGTTCAATGGTTAGTGTAGTGGTAAATTAACAGGCTCCCAAGTCAAAGACTGAATTCAAGAAACCATATCCCAAGAGTCCAATAAACTAGTGGAAAAGCATTGAGCTGTGGAAGCAATAGACATGCCATATGATAGAAAATAGCCAAACATATTTAGCCAGGAAAGGAATTCTCATAGCCTTCTTGCATAAGGGTTTCAGCGGTACTTTTTCAGTGGAGGAACTGGTAGTTTGTATTAGTTACTTCTTCATTGTTATGACCTGCCTGGAAACACTGAAAAGGAGGAAGAAGCTATTCAGGGACATGGTTTGAGGGTATAGTCCATCATAGTGGAGAAGGCATACCAGTAGAAGCTTGAGGCAGCTGATCACATTGCATCACAGTCAGGAAGCAGAGAGAGATGAATGCTGCTGTTCAGCTCACTTACTCCTTTCCCCCTTTTTATTCAGTCCAGGGCCCCAGCCCATGAGACAGTGCTGCCCACATTCAGGGTGAGTCCTCCTCATTTAAACCTCTTAGGAAATTCTCTCAGAGAAAAACCTACATGTATGTCTACTAGGTGACCCTAAATTCAACCAAGTTGAAAATGAAAATTGACAATCATATAACTAAAACTATTCTTCTTACATAAGAATTATCTAACATGTGCACATAAACTTCATCTCCTTCAGGGCCTTAAGCATCAAAGCTTGCATCATTATAGGCTGCATATATCATTCCTCTTATCCCTTTTTCTTCTCTATTTATTTATTTGTTAGTTTTAGCCCAACCTGGCCTAGAATTTACTATACAGCTAAAAGCATATTTTTGACTTAGAGAAAATGCTTGGATAAAAATGGCTGCAAATTACTAAGGAAATATTTAAATGGTTGCAGTTCGGATAGTAAAGTATAAAGTTGACTGTATATTTTGGCTGTTTAATAAATTCTGCCTCATTCACTGAATGATGTCGCTTCATTTTTAATCTAATTATTTCAATGTTAAGTCACAGGCATAAAGTTCCTTTTCAAATAATATTCAAGAGAAGTTCTTGCATAAAGCAGCCTCCAGGGACTTGCATTCATCACTTAGCAGCTCATATTTGATAGAGAAAATGACTCCCAAAGTGGTCATTTCGAGAGACCATTACCACAGTACACGGGAGTTTTCCTGTCCTCCACTATCCACGCATTTAGATTCCTAACCCACAGCCCTTCAGAAAAAGGCTGCTTGTTGAAAGGGTCTTACAGAGGAACTTCGTGAAAGTGAGGTTGCCAAGGTAGCACTAACCCAACAGGACTGGGGGTTTTGTAAAGAAGAGATGGCTGGGACACAGACACACAAAGGGAGCGTAAAATGCAGACACAGGAAGAAGCTGGCCATCTGCCAGCTGAGGAGAGGGGCCTCAGGAGAAGACAACCTGGGCAGCTGACACTTAACATCTTGAACATCCAATCTCTTGACTGCGAGAGAATTCATTTCCGTTTCTGAAGCCACCCCGTTTGTGGTATTTTGTTACCGCAGACTGAACCAACAAGTGTAATCCTGGAGTGGAGGCCATCTAATCTAAGGTACGGAAATGCCCTTTTAGCTACTCCTCACGGTTCAGGGTTCTATGAACGGAATGACAACTGTAGGAAAGGCAGACCAGACACGTGCAGTTCAACGTAACACAGCGGGACAGATTTTGATGACGTCAGGTGATAGTTGAGGGCATGGCCTTAGACCACGTAAACCAGGAAGCTCATCGAAAAATTGAACAGTATCCCTCGGTGCATGTAGCAGTGGTATGATGTGAACTAGCCCTGAATTGGGGTGGGAACTTTTAGGCTTTTCGAGAACGAGACTGACAGTATTTAACTTTTCAGATATGTGAGCCATGTATTGGAGGGGACACGTAGCAGTGTGATGAGCAGTGTGATGGGGTAAACAAGAGATAGGTTTAAGAGTTCGTGAAAAATTTAAAATATTTTAAAGGTCAATACAAGCAGAGTTTGGGTAATAGTAAACAATAACAAGACAGAAATCTTTGAATAATACTGAAGACTTTGTGGAGGCATAGGCTTTTAATTACACAAAAGAACATTAAATTAACAATAATATTTACCAATATTCTGCTCAAAATGCTTTTCAAACGCCAAATAATTACCCAATTAAGCCACTGTAAGATAAGCTGTTATTACTGCAGATTTAGTGAAAACGACTAATAATTATTGTTATAACAGTTTCTGTGAAGTAAGACAGTGTTTACTGTGTATAACTAAGCACACCTCACACCATCTTAATGAGGAAGCAGACAAAACAAAAGGCTGATTGTCTACATGAACTCAGAAGACAGAGTTGCCTGAGAACCAAGAGTCAGGGCCTGTATCCAGAGAATTAAATATGCAAAGCAGAGATCAAAATTGGCAGAAGGCTATTTATGAATATTGTCAATACTGAATATCACAGACTGACAATAGAGAATCTTTGGTCATGCCCTGAACAACATAATTCATCACGCCAGTGCTTGGGGCAGTCATGTCCAAGCAATTTATCATCATCATATCACTCGTTTGAGCACGAGAAGGGGAGAACGCTGATTGTTAACCTCTAGGGAGGCTGAATTTATAGCTGGCGCCCCTCAGAATGCAGCCTGGCTCTGCCCAAAGCAAAATGTTCCTTGCTTCACTTCTGTTTAAGTCACAGTCAAAGAGCCAAAGAGCACACGATGCCTACAGGATTCAGCGAGCAAAGCCCAAATCTGATGCTCTGATATCCGAGTAAGATAGTCAGGAAATCGTACTTTAAAGGCCCCTTAAGCTGCATAAAATAATATTAGTCAATGGTAAATATACATGATTCATTTCAAATGCCCTTTGGTGACAAATCAGTTTTGGAAATGCATTCACTGATAACTACATTTAGAAAGGAATGTCTCTTCACAACTCATCCAGGATCATTCCTCCATACTGGAAAAGTTGGCACCATGCAACACACACACACACACACACACACACACACACACACACACACACAAACACACATTTTTTTTCCCAAATAAAATTGGGAGCCTTGATTTCCACCCTTTCTGGGTATTGAGTCTGTATGTATTTTTACTTTGACCCTGGCTGTGCTTGCAGAATGTAATTAAGCATCTAAATCAATGATTCTCAACCTTCCTGATGCTGTGACCCTTCAATACAGTTCTTCATGTTGTGGTGACCCCAACCATAAAGTTATTTTTGTTGCTACTTCATAACTGTAATTTTGCTACTGTTATGAATCATAATGTAAATGTCTCTGTTTTCTGATGGTCTTATGTGACCTCTGTGAAAAGGTTGTTCAACCCCCGAAAGGGGTTTCGACCCACAGGTTGAGAATTGCTGATCTATAACTGCTATGCTATTCTTTCCACCTTTGTTTAATATCATGAAGCTGACTAGGGCACTGTGGGAAACAGTGGGCCTGTCATCCTCCCAACAGTGAAATGGACATTAGTCACAATAAAAGCCCTGCATAGCACCTTCCAGGCTCTCGGGGTATCTGGTGAATTGGATACAGAAATTCCTGGATGCATGGTGCTCAGACCTCTTGGAGTCTGTAATGCAGACTAGGTGAGGGTGCACTAACGCACTAACAGACTCCCCAGTCTCTGAGACTAAAGGCAAGGAGAGTGTATTTCTAGGCCACTTTATATGTCTACACTATGTGATGGTTCGTGTGATTGTCAACTTGACAAGAATCTAGAATTGCTTAGAAAACAAGGCTCTGGGCACACTTGTGAGGAATTATCTTGAGTCAACTGGTTGCTGGCCATGCCTGTATGGGATTATTTTGATGAGGTTAACTGAGGTGGGATGAGTCACCCTACAAGTGTTACCATTCCCCTGGCTGGGATGCTGGCTGAATATGGAGAAAGCTGGCTGAGCACCAGCATTCACCATTTTTTGCTTCCTGACTGTAGTTGCAATGTGACCAGCTGCCTCAAGCTCAGCTCCTGCTGCCATGACTGCCTCACCATGATAGAAAGTCTCCTACGAGCCAGAAGAAACCCAGCTGCCCTAGAGTTTTTTCAAGGGTATCTCATCGCAGCAACCGTAAAATCAAGTAATTCTCAGAGGGTAACGTGGAGCTCAGTTCATCTTTTTCGTCTTAATCTTGCTCTGGGAGGGTGTTTCCAGAGGGGAGTAACTGATGAGAAAGTCTGCCCTAAGTGTGGGCAGCAGCATCTCATGGGCTAGGATCCTGGACTGGCTAAAACGAAGAAAGGGGAGAGCCAGCTGAGCACCACCAGCATTCAACTTTCTACTTCCTGACGGTGACCACAACATCACCAGTTATCCCATATTCCTACCCCCATGCCTTCTCTGTCGTGATTGACTGCACCCTCAAAACTGTGAGCCAAAACAACAAAAGGTATCCTCCTTTAAATGGCTTATTGTCAGGGATTTGGACAAAGAGACAAGAGAAGATGAAACCCACATATTACCACGAAGAACTTCTCTTCTGTCTTTCCCCCAACGGGTGCTGCTTTTCTAGTCATTATTACCCTGACATCTACTCAGTCTTCAAGCTAGCAAACTGAGACTCATCTTCGATTGTTCCCCCTTCCTTTCACTACCACATTCAATAGCGAATTCAATGGAATCAGGATCTAAAGTACTCAACAAACACACTCATTCAGTAAATCCGTAAGAGGCTAATATGCATGCAGCACAGCATCGGCCATGGGGAAACCGCAGTAGAGGCAACAGGCAAAAGACCCAGTCCTTGGCTGGCTGTGGTGGCACATACCTGAAATCCCAACTCATAGAAAACACAGGAAGGAGACTCAAGCTTGAGGCCAGCTTGGGCTACATACTGAAGTACCAAATTGTAGCTGAAGTTTTTTTTGGTCCCACCTGGCTCCCACAGCCCTACAGTCCCGCTGCCGTTCAGATCCAAGTAAATACACAGAGCCTTGTATTAATTAAAACTGTTTGGCCATTAGCTCAGGCTTACTACTGACTAGCTCTTGCACTTAAACTCAGCCCATTTCTGTTAATCTATATGTCACCACATGTTTTGTGCCTTTACCTGTGTGTCATTATATGTTGCTCCCTGGATGGCAGGCTGGCATCTCCTGACTCAGCCTTTCTCTTCCCAGAATTCTCCTTGTCTGCTTATCCCACCTATACTTCCTGCCTGGCTACTGGCCAATCAGCATTTTATTAAAACAATGTACAAAATCATTATCCCATAGCATTTCCCCTTTTTTGTTTAATTAAAAAGGAAAGTTTTAACTTTAACATAGTAAAATTACATATAATGTAACAGTTATCAAGTAAGAATTACAGTTACAATATCTAGTCTATTTGTATTTGGCAAAATTAAAGAAAATACTTTATCCTATATTTGTGAGTCTAAGGTTTCATATCTAACTTATCTTTTATCACAACGAAGGAAAATTATAATTATAACTATCTAGTCTTCAACTACATCAAAGACCTCAGAAGGATACAATATTATCTAAGTAAACAGGAAGAGAATTGTAAGCAACTTCCAAAAATCTAGAATGACAGAGACAGCTGGCTGCCTGGCGTCTCCTCTGCTCTCCTTTCTCTTCTCATCTATCTGTTTAATTTCCCACCTGCCTCTAAGTTGCCTTGCCATAGGCCAAACGGCTTTATTTAACAACCAATCAGAACAACACATATTCACAGCATACAGAAAGACATCCACAGCACTAAACCATCAGGGGCAACATAGGGAGATCCTGTCTCTCTCAGACACACTTCAGTCCTCAAGTACAAGACATTTTCAAAAGAGGGAATAAATAACAGAGTTATAAATATAGTGTGCTGTATGGGAATTAGCGATATGGGGGGAAAAGAAAGTGAGTATGAAGACAATGAATACTGAGCAAAATGAGGGCACTGAAGGGTTATAGCGAACATCAGGAAGATGTACTGATTTTGTGATGTTGACAACTTCGCTTTCTCTGCCCCCACGTTCACTGACATCACCAGGCCCATTCTCAGCTTGTGTTTGGGTTTCATCAGACCCACCTTGGTGTTAGCCCCCTGTTCCCTGTAGTTAGCACACGGAAAGTCACAGTCCTTTCCAAATGGCACAAATCCCGACATAACTGCTCCCACCCAGATCTCCAGCTTCATCTTGAACCAGACACTGAAACCTTCCGGAAGTCCCTAGAATGTTTCAAATTCTTTCATGCCTCCCCTGCTCTTGTAGGTCTCAGTAAAAGGGATATCTTTAAGTCCTTGTTATCTTCTTACATCAGAATCTAAATTGGTGAGGCATCTCCATCACCAAATCCTAAGCACACCCTCTCCACCGTTATCCATCCCAGCCCCCTACTTACAAGTTGTATCTGTATATTAATTTGCTTGTTGGCTCCTCCACCCCCAAACAGAATATAAACTCAACAATCTGGTGTCTTTATTTGTCCTGCTCTCATTATAGTCCCCGTGACTATTCAGGCATAGAGTACATATTTATTGATTGAATAAAGTAACCCTTCCTGACCACCTTGTAATTTCAACGCCAGATGTGACCAAAATATCATTAACTAAAAGCAGTATCTTATTTTCATAAATCCATAGATTATTAGGTTGAGCCGAGACTTAGAGATCAATGACCTCTATGTGCCTAGGAAAGCTAAGTAACTTCTCTAAAGCCCTGTGACTGCAGAGCTGGAACCAGACAGATTCATGATTCTGAGTTGTTCACACCAGCAGTCACTCTCTCTCTCTTAAAATAAGATTATTTTATTTTTCATTGTTGGGGGTTGGACAAAGGGCCTTGTGCATGCTAGGCAAGCACTGTGCCACTGAGCTTCGGTCCCAGTCCCTTTTGAATTTTCTATTTTGACACAGGTTCTTGCTCAGTAACCCAAACTGGCTTGGGACTCAAAATCCTCCCGCCTTAGCCTCCTGAGTAGCTTGTGCAGGTATATGCCCCCAGACTAGGCCACCAAAAATGATTCTTATGCTGTATTCCGGATCATGACCTTAGTCCCTGCTGGAGGTGGGACAAGTCTACAATAGACAAGGTGGAGACAGTCTTGGGGAGAGCATAGACTTCGGAGCCAGAAAAACAGACCCCCTCCTAACACTTCCCAGTAGTGTGGCTTGACCGTTCTGTACCTCATCTTGCTCATCTGTACCGCGAAGCCACTTGGCAAGGCTGTGTGATGAATTAGAATGTAGACTTCAGGTACCATCCCTGACAGCTAACTTTCACTAAATGTCAAGAAACAAGTACTTGGTCATCCAGAATCTAGGAATAGAAATAAAAAATCCATTTGCTTTTTTATTCCCAAACTACATATGTTCTCATGACTTTGATAATTATAAAGCAACATCTAGCCTCCACAAATGAAAACATAATTTCATAAAGACACACTTGGTGAAGCTGGAGTTCAAATTATCTTTTTGAAAATTGTTATCTAACCCATCAACAGTCAGAAATGGTCAGAAATTTCTTTTCAGTGTGCACTGTGGTTTTCTCCCTCCCTCCCTCCTTCCTTTCCTCCCTTCCTCCCTTCCTTTCTTTATTTTTCTTCCTTCCTTGTTTCTTTTTTCTTTGAAGGGCGTTGGTTATTTCTAGAATGGTACCAGGCCTCGAGGATAACTATTGGACATCCTCTCTGTCTATGTAAACTATAAAGGACTGTGCCAAGTGGGCGTTTAGTCCTGGGATTCTTCTTACAGAGGTTCCTTCTCTGTAGCAACGAATAAAGGGAACTTAAGGACAGGAATTCGGCGCTTGTCAATCTCCTCTATGTCGGTGGAGATTTGAAGATGTCCTCACTGGCAGGTATCACTATACCCAGGCATCTTTATAGCCATCACTCAATATCAGGGCTGTATAAATTTTGCTAAGAGATCGAAGGAGACTCACATAAGTGCTAGAATACATGTACAAGAAGGTAAGGGCTCCAGGCTGACGGTTCTGAAGTCAAAGCTTGTTAAAGAAACAAGGAACAGAGGCCTCCACCTTCCATTTCCCCCTCCCTCCAGGCACAGCGGGCCCCAACAGGTCCCTAGAGCTCAGCAGTCAAGCTGAGCTCAAGCTGAGCAGAGCAAGCAAAGCACAGGACCCGCCCAGGATCGCCAGCTTACAAGTTAGACTCTGGGAGACTAGAAACTTGGGGTAGATCAGCGCCCTCTGAGCCCGGGCCAGCTCCCCAAGGCCCGGGCTCCTTAAACCAGGCCCCCTAGTCCTTGCAACCTCTCAGGAGACCTTCAGAGAAAAGTGGCGAGGCCACAGCGCAGCTTTCCTTGCCCAGTGGGGCTCCACGTGTCTCCTTGCAGACGATCCCCGAGTTCCAGGCCTTGGTCCCCACCTTTCCTACCGGGCCCACAGCTCCTGCACCAGCTCTGGGGCGTCCTTCCTCTGCGCCGCTTGCTTCCCTGGGAACTTGAGCTAGGTCCGCTTCCCCTCCCCTTTAGTTGTGCCTCCCCCTCTCTAAATTTGTCTTTTCCTCTAGCTTTTAACCCGCCCA
>CABHPH010037950.1:0-17318 GCA_902168325.1 Peromyscus nudipes | reverse complement strand
CTGCAGCTTCTGGAACTTCCCTGGCAGGACCACCCACATCAGTCAAGGGGTCAGTGAAATAAATACCCAGGCTGATGGTTTAAGGGCCAAGAGAAACCAGTTTGTTGAGTTCTAAAAGAGGAATGGACCTTCCTTGTTCTAGGGCAGAAACCAAGTCTCCTGCCTGGGCTCGGGGCCAGGCAGGACAGCCCAAAGGGTCACAAATTCCCCTACCTATCTACTGCTTTATCTCTATTACATGTTTGCTGATCTGGAAAGCAGGGGTGGGATGGGACAGGGTGGGGACACCTGAGTTCCTACAGCCCTGCCCTTGGAAAGGGCTAACACATTTAGCTTTATCCATCCCCAACAACTCCTTTCTTACAGCTCTGGCAAGGCAGAGCTGGGTCCCAGGCTCAGTCATCTTTTACCTACAGTGTGCAGTATGGCTCCTGAACATTTGTGGAAACTTGGCAAGATAGCCTGGAAAGAGGAGGGCATGAGTGTAAACATGCACGGGCCTTTTCTCGACTGTCACTCGGATGCCATTTCTAACTTCCTTTCAGATAGTAGGAACCAGCCAACCCAGGGGCAGGGTGAGGGACCCAGAACCTACTTCACATAAGAGTGGATAGTCCCTAGCTGGCCTGCATTCCCATTTCTCTGCCTGCCTGAGATGTTATTGCAAGGAGTCTTCATTCTCCTGACAGAAATGACCACACCCAGTTCTGGGGGTTTGGGCCTTTCTAGTGTGGTGGTATATTGTGTATCCTAATAAACTTATCTGGGGATCAGAGGACAGAGCCAGCCACCAAATTAGACATAGAGGCCAGACAGTGGTGGCACACACCCTTAATCCTATCACTTGGGAGGCAGGGATCCGTCTGGATCTCTGTGAGCTCACAAGGCCACACTGGGAACAGGGTCAGGCAGTGGTGGCACATGCCTTTAATCTCAGCACTTGAGATCTTATGTCTTTGCTTGGGAAGTTTTGTCTGTTTCAGGCTCGGTGATTTGGGGTGGGGAGTAAAGGGTGTGTGTAGGTCAGGTGTGGTGCCACATGCTTGAGCAGAAGTGTGAGTTCAGGGCCTGTCTAGACTAACGAGACCTTGATAAGAAAGAGAGAAGTGGGGTAGGGAGAGAAACGGGGTGGTGGGGTGGGGTGCGTGTGGGGCCTATTCCCAGGTATCTTGCCCTGAGTGTGTGTGTGTGTGTGTGTGTGTGTGTATGTTTATTTTTGTGTACGTGTAGACATGGGCATGCCAAAGTGCACATGTCGGGGTCAGAGGACAACTTTCAGGAGTCAGTTTTCCCCTACCTCGGAGGTTCTGGAGGTCTGTCTATCTCAGGTGGTCAGACTCGGTGGCGAGCACCTTCACCTGCTGACCTACCTCTCTTGTCCTTGAGCTGTAATTAAATGAGGACTTTGTTTCCGGTTTGGCATGTGACCACAGGCTCGGAAGGCCCTGCTACTCTGTCCTATCCATCTTCTTTGCTGTCAAGTGGACACAGGGGACAGCACCCCGGACCTGCTTGTGACGGTCAGAGGCAAGAACTGATGGAAGGGTGCTGTGTGACGTGGGGTATCCGGGGCTCACCCTAGCTGGGGAGAGCAAGTATAGAGCCTGCTTTGGCCTGCTCAGCCACAGGCTGTCTCTGGCCTTACCCTGCAAGTGCATATTCCAAACCAAAGAAACTTCCCAGAGTCTTTGGTGGGGTGTTTTGGGAGAAGGTGGCTGGCAGGGTCCCAGCTTTGAGTCATGAGCCCTCCGGTGAGGACCTCTCTTTAGATGCCTGGGATCTTGCAAGTGGTCTGTTGGCAGAGTGGGCAGCCAGGGGCGGGGACTTGTTCCCAAAGACCAGCCTCCAGAGGACAGCTTTGCTCCTAACATCTGACTGAACATGGTCTCACCCTTGAGCTGGGGCCGCTGGCTTCCATGTGCGCAGGCAGAGGAGGAACAAGCCTTCTGTGTCTCAGTCAGCAAAGGAGGCTTTCTCAGGAGCCACAGTAGACCTCCACACCCATGGTGGCAGAGTTCCAGACAAGAGAAGGGGTGGGGGGGGGGGTGTTCCTCAGCCAGCAAAGAGGAGGAGGAGGCTTAGGACAGCCCCAGGGCCTTCCCCAGGCTCCTTGGACTGTGCCTACTCCTGTGTGTGGAACTCTCTGGGTTTGGTGCTGTGTGGCGGAACTCCAGGGGAAGAAAACGCGCCCCTGTGTAAAACTGAGCTTACCCACAGACTGAGCTTACCCACAGGCTTTGGGTAGCCGCCCGAGGCGGGCGTGGTCCCTGCGCTGTTTTAATGAGGTGCGGAAGCCCGAGCAGCTTTGAGCACAGGGTCACACAAGTGGGAAGGTTTTCAACGGAGTCCGCGCTGCTCGCCTCAGCATACACAGGCGGGCATGTCCCGCCCTCCCGCCACCGGGGAACAGTGCGACAGACAGTCCCTTGGCCTCCCTTTGTGAGACAGGATGGCGACACCTGTTGGAGAGACAACGGAGTTCCGGGCAGTGGAGGGGGAGCAGCATTAATTAGGCTGGAGGACTCAGAACCCTGGAGACGGCTGGCTGAGCCGAGAAAAGCGCACGAAGACTGTTCCCATTTGTGTGGAGGATGTTCTGGGAACATGATTTTTTTCTTTTTCCAAAGGCCCCGTGGCTCAAGGGAGGGAGGAAAGGGCCTGTAAGGGATCTAATCATTTTATTACATTTTTTATTTATTGTATGTGCACATAAGCACTCTTGTATCAGACGACAACTTGCAGGAGTTGGCATTCAAACATAGGTCATCAGGCTTGGTTGCAAGTGCCTTTATCCCCCAAGCCATCTCTCAGGCTCTTCTCATTTAAAAATTTATTTAAAGCCAGGTGTGGTAGCTCATGCCTTTAACCCCAGCATTCGGAGGCAGAGGCAGGAGGATGTCTGTGAGTTCCAGGCCAGCCTGGGCTACATAATGAGATCCTGTCTCAAAAACAAAACAACCCCCCAAGGTTTTTAAAATTCAGTTTATTATTAGTGTGTACGTGTGTGTGTGTGTGGAAGCTGGGGCTCTACCCTAGGCTGCCAAACTTGGCGGCAGGGACATTTAGCTGATGAGCCGTCTCATCGGGCCCCAGAGGAGGACTTTTGGGAGTGACTGAGCATTATCTTCCCACTGTGGGTTCTGGGGGGTAAACTCAGGCTGTCAGGCATCCAGGTTTTCAGGCCTGGGCAATAACTACTGTTACCTGACGAGCCATCTTGAAGCTCCCTCCTCCCCCTATTTTAGACAGGGCTTTTGTTTTGAGACAGCGTCACGTGGCTCAGGCTGGCCTATAACTCACTAGGTAGACGTTGGCCTTGAACTCCTAAGACTCCTGTTTTTTTCTCCAGTGTTGGGATTACAGGTGTTGGCCTCCGTGTCTTTTTTTTTCCTGCACCTGTAACAAAGCACGGCCTTGTACTGTTGTGGACAGTAGTGGTGTAAGAATCATATAATCCATGGGAGAAACACTGTTTCCACCTCGGGTGTTAGTGTCTGGGGACATGGGGAAGGGCCTTATGTCACACAGCGCAATGGGGATTGAAGAGGGGGAGAGTGGCCAGACAAGATCCCCAGCACAGAGATATACAGCAGTAGGGAAGTCAAGGTTTCTTTTTTTTTTTTTTTAATCACGCGTGAGTAGAGGTCAGAGGACAACTTTTGGTAGCCAGTTCTCTCTTTATGCCTTTGAGTTCCAGGCACTGAACTCCGGTTGTCAGGCTTGTGGCAAGCATTTTATCCTTTGAGTCATCTTGCTAGCCCAAGATTTTTATTTTTATTTTTATTTTTTTTTATTTTTTTTTTAAAGATTTATTTATTTATTTTGTATACAGCATGTAGGACCAGAAGAGGGCACCAGATCTCATTACAGATGGTTGTGAGCCACCATGTGGTTGCTGGGAATTGAACTCAGGACCTCTGGAAGAGCAGTCAGTGCTCTTAACCTCTGAGCCATCTCTCCAGCCCCTATTTTTTTTTTTTTTTTGGCTTTTCAAGACAGGGTTTCTCTGTGTAGCTTTGTGCCTTTCCTGGAACTTGCTTTGGAGACCAGGCTAGCCTGGAACTCACAGAGATCCGCCTGTCTCTGCCTCCTGAGTGCTGGGATTAAAGGCGTGCGCCACCACCGCCCGGCTCCAAGATATTTTTGTGTTAACAAGAAAGGATGCCAAGGCCTGGGCCTCCAGCTGGAGCTGTGGGGCTCTGAGAGACTCCCCGTTTTTTCCGTAGGTGCTGGGGCTGCTGGTGTGGGCCTTGATTGCTGACACGCCATACCACCTGTATCCTGCCTATGGCTGGGTCATGTTCGTCGCTGTCTTCCTTTGGCTGGTGACAATCGTCTTCTTCATCATCTACCTGTTTCAGCTGCACATGAAATTGTACATGGTGCCCTGGCCACTGGTGGTGAGTCTGGGGCAGGGGGACTGTGTGGCTCTAGGCTGAGCCCTCTTGCCTGTGAATGACCCTTGACCTTCTGAAATGTGAGGTAGGGGGAAGTTGGTAGAGATCCTCCTGCCTCTTAGCTACTTGAAGAGCTGGGGTGGGCAGTTGTGTTAATGATTGAAGTACGGGCCTAGCTTTGGCCCTGGGAAAAGACCACCAGCAAGGGGCTGTTGAGTAGGTCCACAAGATACCCTGGCCGATATTGCAGATATTGTACCTTCTTGAGGGTGGTCAGAATTTGAGCTAGGAGGTCTGAGTTTGTCAAGTGCTGGCTGGGGCCTAGCATGGGTACCAGCTGCCTCCAACTTGCAGCCCTGGAGAGGACGGGTGCCTCAGGTTTGTCTCAGGCCAGCCTCCTCTGACTAGAGGAAGCACCCTGGCCAGACACAGAAAATGGCTGGATTTTTTTCCCTCTGGAACCCGGAAAACCCATGCAGCTGGGTTTGAGCCTTCTAGTGAGCACAGAGGCACATGATTGTAAGAAGAGCGAGGCTGGGACTAGGCAGCGATTGTTTACAATTCAATGCCTGTTTAATCAGAGGAAACGTGAGTCATGCTGAGACAGAATGGGTTTGTTAGATCTTGTGTCACTGGCCAGAGCCAGGCAGGGTGTACTGTGGTCACTGTCCATGGGGACACGATTTGGGATTGAGGAGGTGGCGGCTGGACTCCTGGATGAGGGTCTAGCCCCCTCTGAATACCCCTGGGTCCCTAACGGGAGTCCTGCAGGGTGGGAGACTTGTCTCTGAGGCCAGGATGGGTTCCTGCACAGCATTCCATGGAGGCGGCCAGTTGGGTTCTGTATCTGTGCTTGCGGACTCTTAACAGCAGGGCAGCAGGGAGGGCTGAGCTGGGAGAGGAGCTGGGCGGTGACACCTCAACTCCGGACCGAGACTGCCAAATCTTGAAAGGGCCAGGCAAGATGGACTAGTGAACTGGGCCAGGAAGGTTCCAGAAACCTTGCATGTACCTGGCCCTGAGGAGCCAGCTGTCCAGCTTCAGCCTTGAGGAGATACAGTATTGGTGCCAAGCCTTGAGGTATTTTGTTTGTCGTTTTGGTGGTGCTGGAGGGTCAAACTCAGGGCCTCACAAATGCTTTACCAGGGAGATACACGCCCCTCCCTGAAGTTGCTTATTTCTTTTTGGAAACAGTTTTGATGTGTAGACTGGGCTGACCCCTACAATTCATGGTCTTCCTGCCTCTGTGTCTGGACAGGTTGGCGCCCTTAAGTTACTATGCCCAGCTTTGAATATTTTGATTTGGTTTGGTTTTTTGAGACAGGGTTTCTTTGTAGCCCTGGCTGTCCTAGAACTTGCGCTGTACACCAGGGTGACCTCAGACTCAGAGATCTGCCTGCCCGTGCCTCCCGAGTGCTGGGTTGACAGGTGTGTACCATCATGCTCAAGAAGCCTTGAACATTTTTAATATAAAAATTTTTAAGTTTTCATGTGAAATTTAATTTTTAAATGTTGGCAATTAATGAAAAAAATGTATAGCACAATGAATGAACTGGGGGTATGGAATGGGCCCAGCTGCCACCTGAGGGTTCACATCCAGTCTTCCTGATGCTGTATACAGATGCCCTGAGGTCCTGGCCCTGGTGTTTGCCCTCAAGTTTAGGGTAATGCCAAAAGGAGTCTTGGATTTCTCCCACTGGTGGGGAGAGGGATGTGAGGCCCCATCCTAGGGCCAGCCACAAGGGCAGGTGCTGAGGTGGTCATAGGGAGGGTGTGGGTATGGCCACGTGCCTGCCACACATGGAGTGGCTTGCATTTCCTTAGCTGATTAGAGGTGGCCTTCCTGCAGGGGTTTCTGACTCAGCTTCAAGGGTGGTGATGGTCCCTGCGGATGTTTACAGCTGCTCTCCCCTCCCCCACAGTTAATGGTCTTTTTTGTTGCCGCCACGGTTCTCTATATTACTGCCTTCATCACGTGTGCTGCCGCGGTCGACCTGACATCCCTGAAGGGCTCCCGACCATATAACCAGCGCTCAGCTGCCTCGGTAAGTGTGTTCCCAGGGCTCCAGCCTTCTGCAGGGGATCCACCGGTCCAGGCCTCTGTGTGCTCACAGGCTCCTGTCTGGGTGGTCACTGGATGCTCCGTGGGCTCAGCCTCACTCAGTCTTCCTTATCGAACAGCAGAACCCGGGGGACCTAAACACTTGGGACCACTGTGGACCTCTGCTGTGCCACACCCACGTCACCTTGGGGTGGCTATTAATCACCACATTCTATCTGCATGTTTGACTTGTATCCTCTTACAGAAAGCCCGAGCTTGGGCTGTGTCAAATGTCCATCCACACTCCACCCTCAAGGCCCTGTACACTTGGCCCTAGAGTTAGAGCTATGGGTTCTTTTTCAGACAAGGAAACGGGAGTTGTGTTCATGTTCAGGACAGGGCAACCCTTGGTGTCTTCTTCCCTCTTCCTAGTAAGAGAGGTTTTAAAATTAGTGAATTCCTCCTCAGGAACTGAGACCTAAGCTGCCAAAACACACATTCGCATAAACTGGCTCAGAAAACTCCTTTTGAGTATTATTACTTATTGTTCTATTGTTTTAATTCTGGGCCTAGAACCACAGGGCCTTTGTGAGGCTGGGCCACATCCCCAGCCCTGAATGTTCCCTGTGGGTGTTCCGTCCCCGTTAGGTGTGTGAGGTTACCCCATGGTCAGTGCTATCACACTGAACAGCTGGACACTCTTGGCTGCCTGGGTACCGCCTGACATGTCTGGCCTGTGGTTGTCCCCCGACCCTTAGAACATAATGCCAGCTGTGTGGTGGGTGTGGCTGCCAGAACAAGGGCTTCTGATTAACTCAAGGGGCTGCTGCTCAAGCTTTTACCCCCAAGTCCACCTAAGGAGACCCTCTTGGTCTGCTGTCACTGTCCCCACACGGCTCCCTTGCGCCCTCTGACCCACCCCTGGGGCCTCTTCTCTTCTCCCCTGCAGTTTTTCGCCTGCCTGGTGATGATTGCCTATGGAGTGAGTGCTTTCTTCAGCTTCCAGGCCTGGCGAGGAGTGGGCAGCAATGCAGCCACCAGTCAGATGGCTGGGAGCTACTCTTAGGCCAGCCATGCTGTGGCCTCAGCTGTGGCCGGGTCTTAGCACAGGGTCACCCCCAATCTTACCGGACTCCAGCTCTCTAGCACTCCTGAGGAACAGGCCCATGCAGGCACAGAAGAGCTGCCAAGAACCAGCAGTGGGGACATCCTCCTCCCGCTCCCCCTTATTCAGCAGAAGGTGACGGGGGAGGTGGGCTCTCATGGACTTCAGTATCCCAGGCTGGACCACCCTTCTCACCAGCACTAAATGCACTAACAGATCTTCAGCCTCCGACCTGCCACAGTATAAGCCTAACAAACAACAGATTATCTTTGTTCCAGGAGAAGCTAAGCAAGCCCACAGGCTGCTCTGGTCCCACTCTCTCCTCCCCTGTCCCAAGCCAAAGTGTCACCTGTAGAGACTTTTATAGGAAAAGTTGGGATTTTTGGACTGGACTATTTCAGTTGGTTTCAAGCAGTTTCCAATGATGGCGAGCCTTGCCAAGTCTCTCCCCTCATGTGTAACTCCCCCTTTGGGAAAGCTACCGTTAGCTCGGGGTGCTCCCCCAGGCTGCTGATTAGGCACAGGGGACTTCAAAGGGGGGGGAGGGGAGAAGGGAGCAGGGCCTTGCCTGCTGAGTTGTCATGGGGTTGGTGGTGACTCTTGTTTGGAATTATTTTTTACAATTGAAATAAAAATAGACGTGTCTATTTGGACAGGTGTTATCATTCATAGTCTTAGATGTTAACATTTTACTTTTTGGTCCTTTAAGAAAAAATGGCAACAATTAAGATGTAATTAAATACTTGGGGCTTTGTTACTGTTAGAGGAGGGATCAGGTCTGGCTCTTGGTCCCAGCTCATACTTGTTGTCTTGGTTACTCTGAAATCTCTCTGTTCCAAGATTAAGCCCCAAGGAAAGCTTGGGTTCAAGGAAGAGCTGCCCATTTTGAGGCTTAGAGGAAAGTGAAATCCTAGCAAGCCAGAGAGCTCACTGTATCTCATGGCCCAACACAGCCTATTCAGGAGAGACATGCTAGGTTCTGCTGCTCAAGTAGGCACTGCTTTCCTGTGGGTGAGGAAGAAGGCAGCTTCCCAATGATGGATGGCCAGACCCAGCATCATTCGAGGGAGGATCTCGCATCTGCTCAAGTTTGTGGGCCAAGACACAAAGCAGTCTGCCTGCCTTCTGGGTCTTTTGTGTTTGTTTATATGCATATATGTGCACCATATGGGTGCCTGAGGAGGCCCTGAAGCTGGAGTCAGTGTGAGCTGCCAGGTCAGGGCTAGGAATCAACCAGGGTCCTCCACAAGAACAGCAAGTGCTCTTAACCACGGAGCCATCTCTCCAGCCCCGAGAGTATTTTGCTTCTGTATTTGTCCAACTGCCTTCTTCAACCAGGCCAGCTGATCACAAACCTTACCGAGTGCACTCAGCATGCTGCCTGCAGGGAGCACTCCTGCTCACAAAGGAGCAGGAAGGGGAAGCCAGCCCGAGAGGTGACATTTACCGAGCTGGCCCCACAAGGGCCTTTGATCTCAAAAGAACGAAGCAACAATCACCGGATGACAGTCGTCACATTAAAGTGGACAATGCAGTAATGATGATTCTTGCCAAACACCTCAAATTTTACTCATTTTACAAAAGCACTAAATGACACATTGCTACAGAAAAAACACAGTGCTTAGCTTATATCCTGTAAAATCAGAATGCTCACATGGGAAGTCAGCGTGGATTCTTATTTTACTATAAAAGTTAAAGTCAGAAGTATACATTAGGAACTGAACTGTTTTCTGCTTTCTAGAGAGGTGACATACATGCTTTCTGGTTGGTGACAGTCCACCAAAGATGACAGGTGACCAGAAAAACTGTATTGCCCCTCCCCCAGGCAGAGCAGGATAAGGGGAACATCACCTTGGCGGGAGAGACTGTTACGGGAACAAATTGCAGACAACCTACTCTCCCAACAGAAAACCCAGCTCACTGGCCTACACAATGGACTGCAGACAAGCACGCACAAGCACACCTAGCATACTGTCGTGACAGGGCCACACCTAGCACACTGTCGTGACAGGGCTGCAGACAAGCACGCACAAGCACACTTAGCACACTGTCGTGACAGGACTGTAGACAAGCACGCACAAGCACACTTAGCACACTGTCGTGACAGGACTGTAGACAAGCACGCACAAGCACACTTAGCACACTGTCGTGACAGGACTGTAGACAAGCATGCACAAGCACACTCAGCATGCTGTTGTGACAGAGCTGCAGCCTATTTCTAGCATACAGCCTGTTTGCACTGGTGCACTAATCGGAAAGCAGATTTGCACGTGCAGCACAGCACTCACAACTAAGAAGCACACAGCATATAATACTTTGATCTTTGAAGTGGTTGATCGTGGGTGTTCCAAGATCATACTCACTAGGTTAGCCTGAGTTTTCATCTATAAAAATGTTTCTTGAAAAGAATGCTTAGAGACTTAGAGGAACGATGGGCCTGCAGCAAGAGCAGCAGAACTGTGGAAAGGATGCTGATGTAAGACGGGAGCTCCTTTTCACTGGGGTGGAGGGCATCTCTCATTGATTCCTACAGCCAGGCAAGCTGTAATCACAGGAGACTCAGAAATCTGGACAGCTGGCCCCAGGAACTCCCTAGATAAAGACTCCCAAACGAAAACCCCACTGAGGCTGAGGACTGAAACTGACCCATGTCAAAACAGGTGCACAAGGACTCATGTAAAGACTGCCGGGATGAAGGGCTCATGAGGGTGTGTTGTCCACACTGATGACACACTACACTACCACACTGCTGGGGGAGGGCCCCCAGGTGAGGTGGCCACAGGGGGCCTGCTCCAGGAGTCACTCTGAAGCACCTGGGGAAGGTGTCTGACTTGGGACGGGAGGGATGAACATGGAGGTTACTGACTACATGGTGTTTCTGGACAAGGGCCAGGAGCGTCGGTCATGTTTTCCAGGACTCATCAAAACTTCACATGAACGAAGATGCATCTGTCATCAGTAGCCCATGTTTCTCTGAGCCGGCTGGGCAGGTGACCTCAGAGTGATCACACTCATGTCTGAAGGTGGGACCTAGTGCCGCAGGTTGTTCTGGGAAGCTGGTGTAGAAGAGGACTTGCACAGAGAAGTCACCACCAAGCCGCTGCTTAAGTCCAGTCCTCGGCCTTCCTTTTCCTACAGGAGAAAGCAGAGAATGTTGAGATGCTAGGAATGGAAAGAGCTTTTCTAACTCAGGAGCCACTAGGGTTGGAGAATGGTGGGGACAGCAGGATAGGCATGGGAGCTCCCAAGGAGCATACAGGAGGGACAGGCAGCAGGTTATTTCCATTTTTTCTCAACTATGGCGTTAGAATCGCTGTGGGGGGAGGGGGGAGGGGGGAAAGACTTTTGGGGCTGGAGTGAGGGCTTGGTTAAAAGCACTGGCTGCTTTTCTAGAGAACATGGATTTGACTCCCACATAACCGTCTCTTAACTTTAGTTCCATGGGCACCAGGCATGCATGTGGTGCACAGACATACATGCAGGTAGACACTTATACACATAAAAAATTAGTAAGTTTAAAAAACATGACTGGCCAGGTGGTAGTGGTGCATGCCTTTAATCCCAGCACGTGGGAGTCAGCAGCAGGCCTATCGCTGTGAGTTCAAGGCCAGCCTGATCTACAGAGTGAGTTCCAAGACAGCCAGGGCTACAGACAGAAACCCCAATTCAACAAACAGTCAATCAAAAGACTCTAACTGGGAATGAGCGTAGTGCCACGCCTTTAATCCAAGTACTCAAGAGACTGAGGCAGGAAGATCTCTGAATTTGAGGCCAGCTTGGTCTACATAGCAAATTCCAGGCTATACAATGGTAAGACTGTCTCAATAAATACATTCATAAACAAGTGAGGCAGCTGCTCACTGCTTGAAACTTTGTTTTAATTTAAAGGAGCCTGCACAGTAAAGAGACAGAATGAGACTGGCTCTTTGCTGGGAATGCTGGGCAAGTTTCATCAAGACACAGAAAGGTCCTAGGCAGCATGGAGCAGCCACTTCTATTTATTCCTCAAAAGCTAGCAAACTAATACTAGCCATCTTAAAGGGGGACAAAGGGTAGAGGGTCCAGGGCAGGTGGTTGTCTCTGCAGCTCCACCTCTTACTTCCCGCGTGGCTCACTGGGGCTAAGTGCGTGAGCAGTCACAACTTACTGCTCTGTAGTACAGGAACATCTCCTTGAAAGCCAGAAAATCCGTGAATGTGAGCAGCATGTCAAAGATGTCACCAGCCACTTCATCCTTATGGTGCCTGCAAAGGACAGAGTGCTGGCTTTGTGAATCAACAGGAAGACAGACAGACTCCCTTCCAAGGTGCACAGGCCAGGCGTGGTGGGGGCATGCCTGTCAGCTCCTGGGTGGAGGCAGAAGGATCATGCTTGTAGCCATCCTTGGCTGTAAGAGATCCTGTCTCAAAATAAATAAATAAAAAAAAATAGGGGCTGGAGAGAAGGCTCAGTGGTTAAGAGCACTTGCTGCTCTTGCAGAGGACCTAGGGTTGTTTCCAGCATGCATGTGGTCACTCACAGTTGCCTGTAACTCCAGTTCTAGAGGACTTAAAACCCTCTCCTGGCCTCTGTATGCTCCTGCACACACATGGTGCATATAAAGTCATGCAGGCTCACATACATACACATACACTTAAAAATGAATAAATAAATCTCTTCAAAAATAAAAATGAAAAAAAAAATGCCTTGCAAAGGCATAGAGGGCCTCCCACTCAGGACCCAGCCACCCAGAGCTCTCAGTGAAGAAAAGGAGAGTGGGATTTCTTCAGTCTAGGGAGGAAGATGGGCAGCACAGAACCAGAGTCAAGCTCAACTCACTGCAGTGTTGTTGTGAAAGCCGCCATGTTGAAGCCTGGGATACGTTCCAGCAGCTGCTCTTCAATGTACTTCTCTACCAGGGAAATCTGCAACAGTGGAGACAGGAATGTGTGGGTCCTCTGGGAAGAAGTGAGACTTCTTTGCAGAGCCTCCATCTATCCTGGGCAGTCATCACCTGAGATGGGGTGTGTGTGTGTGTGTGTGTGTGTGTGTGTGTGTGTGTGTGTGCGCGCGCGCGCGCGCGCGCGCGCATATATGACATGAGTGCCTGCAGAAGCCAGAAGAGGGTGTTGGATCTTCTAGAACTAGAGTTACAGGTAGTTGTTAGCCACTGGACGTAGGTGTTGGAACTGATCGGCAGTCCTCTGGAAGCCATCTTGTCCAGCCCTGTGTTTTTATTTTATTTATCATTATTGGGTGTATGATGCATGTATGAGTGGGCATCATGTCCACAATGTGCACGTGGATGTCACAGGACAGTGTCTATGGACTCAAGTTCTCTCCCTCCATCTCTTGCTAGCACTGTTGTTTATTTCTCACAGCACACAAATGCAAGGTATCACAGCTGAGGACAAGACTATGGAAAGGCAAATCTGTTGTAAACAACACGTTGCAAGCTCATCAAATACTTCACGAATGCCCTTTTGAAAATAGCTTCAAGATTCAGCAAGAGAAAGTGATCTAGACCAGATTCATCAGCATTCCTCCTGGCCGTGCTGGTATTCATAAAAAGTAAACCAATTCCAACTTTTTTTTTAAAGAAATAATCTTGCAAAACAACCTAAGTTGACTTGAAATTCACTAGGTAGCCCAGGCAGGCTTTTAACTTGCAGCCATCCTCCAGCCTCAGCCTCCTTAGTGCTGGTTTACACGTGCTACCAAGCTTTGTAACATCTTTTGATTCTAATCTAAACTTCTTGATAGAATATATTAGTTATATATAAAAGGGATCTAAGTTCAAATTTTTAAAGAAACCCTAATCTTCTGGTAGGAGAGAAAGATCTACTTACATATTCATTAAAAATGGGGGTGTAGGTGAGTTTATTCTCTTCTGTGTCTTCAAACTCCTGGTAGTACTTGTCCAGGAAGTTCCTCTGCAGTAGCTGGAACTCGTCATCTGACACAAGGGAAGTTCATTCTTTGTGATGAGGTGCGATGCTACAGTGCTCTTTCCCCACAACCACACCACAGCTCACAACCTCTGTTCTCAGGGGCCCAAAAGTCTGACGCCCCTGTCTGCCCTCCACAGCCATCAAGCACACACATGGTCCACATACATATGTTGAGGCAAAACACTCATAAATGTAAATAAACAAACACAAAAACCAATTAAAAATTTAGTAAGATATATCTAAAATTGAAAACTTCAACCTTTTAAAAACATGCAGTTTGCTGGCTTAAGTGTGCTCACATTGCTTTGCAATATTTTATTTTTTAGCTTTTTGAGGGTCTCTATAGATATATATTCTTGGCTGGCTTAGAATTCACTATGTAGACCAGGCTGGCCTTGAACTTGTAGCCATCCTCCTGACTGAGTGCTGGGGTCACAGGTATATGCCACACTGGGTGGTGGGGGCACATGCCTTTAATCCCAGCACTTGGGTGTCAGAGGCAGGCAGATCTCCAAGTTCTAGTCCAGCCTGGTCTACAAAGTGAGTTCCAAGGTAGCCAGGGCTACACAAACCCTGTCTGGAGAAACCAAAAACAAAAAACCCAGGTATATGCCACAATATATCCAAACAGGATAGCTTGTGAACTCCCTCACACTAATTGTTCACCAAGAACTACCTGGTATCTCTCTTTCACACATAAATTTATTGTGTATACAAAAGGTCAGCTCTCAAATTGGGAGACTTCAATGGCAAGAAGCCCAGTCTCTCCTAGTTCAATTTTTTTACTATTAAATCACATTTTTATTTATTGTTATGTGTGTATGTGCACATACTTGCCATGTATAAGGGCAGAGGTCAGAGGAAAACCTGCAGAGAAGGTTCTTTCCTTCTACTATCCACACACGAGTCTTGGGAATTGAACTCAGGTCATCAGGCTTGGCAGCAAGTACTTTACCCACTGAACCATCTCATTGGTCCTCATTTTTTTAGCTATATATTTATTTTGAGACAGGGTCTCACTGTGTAGCCCTGACTGGCTCGAACTCAAAGATCCTCCTACCTCTGCCTCCTGAGTTCTGGAATTGATGGCATGTGCCATGGTACCCATCTAGAGGTTGGGTGGTTGATTCTGCTTCTACCATGTGGGTCTCAGAGTCTGAACTTGGACTGTTAGGCTTGAAGGCCATTTTGCTGCCCCCTTCCTCCTATTTTGCCATCATTTTAGCAGCAGCAGTGAAAGGCATATAGTGGGTGAAAGGGCAGGGCCTGCAAGGGGCCACTGCTTGGGTTCAAACCCCACCTCAGCCATATACTTTGTGTGGTCTTGGACAAGTGACCTTATTTCTGAAGACCCCAATCTCCTCAACTATGTGTCCATCACAGGGGCTCGTTAGGTGGGATCCAGAGGAGAGTCCAGGTAGATTCGAAGCAACATTCGAGGTCAGGGAGGAGGGAATTCTGACGACGGAACCCACTAGCATTTCTACAATGAGAAGGACACCTTCGAAAGTGACCCAGACCTGAGGAAGCTCATTTCTCCACAACAGGCAGGATGTCCATGGTGAACAAAACAACTAAAAACTCACCAGGAGAGAGCTTCTGGTGAGACATGGGAGGTAAAGGTTCAAAAGTGTTGTTAGTGGTTTTTCAGACTAACCCAGGTTAAGTCACATATCCAAAAATAAGACAGCAGGGTCTTTTCCTAACTGCTAGAAAAATTGGTAAACTGTCAAAATTTTGTCCAATTTAGTTTTCCCCTCCTACCTACTTGCCTTCAACTTTGGATTTATTACTGCCTTCTGGTCACTTAGTAGAAGAGACAGATGCCCAAAGGGATGCAGAACCAGGAACCGAGAAGGCAAGGAAACAGGGGGTATGTTGGCTTATGCCTGCAATCCTGGCACTGGAGAGGCTGAGGCAAGAAGATGGTAAGCTCAAGGCTGGCCTGCTCGTGAGACCCTAAAAGCAAAACTCTCAACACAAAACCAACCAACAAAACACATCAAGAAAATAGAGATCCAAGTCATTGGTAGTGGCCTACACCTTTAATCCCAGGCAGACAGATCTCTGAGTTGGAGACTAGCCTAGTCTATAGAGTAAGTTCCAGAACAACCAGGGCTAAACAGAGAAATCCTGTCTCAAAAACACCAGCATCAACAAAAACTAAACAGCAGCAGCAACAAGAAGAAAAGAAAACAGAGATCCAAGGAGATTAGATGCCTTGTCTTTCGTATGGACAAGTGTTGCACAGGGTCATGGTTCATGTTCTGTTCCACAGCATGAAAATGTTAAAGCTCAAAACAATCCAACACCGCCCTTACTGTGTATGTGAAATAAAGTTGGTTAACATTTCCTGAAGCCTTGCCGAGAACTCTGGCCTACCCACCAGGCAGGTTTTCAGAATCTGTCTCCTCCAAGACCTTGAATCAATGGCTATTATTTTAAAAAGCACTGGATCTTACAGAGCCAGGACCTGGGGACACCCCACCCCCACCCCCGCCTACCTGTGCTGAGATAATAGAGGTGTGCTACATATTAGGTTTTGGGTTCTTTCTTTTTTAATTATATTTTTATTTTGTTTGTGCATGGGCACATGCCTGCTACAGCCTGTGTATGGATGTCTGAAGGCAACTTTCAGGAGCCAGTTCCACCTTGTGGATTCTGGGGATTAAACAAGTCAGACTTGCTGGTGAGTGCCTCTACCCACTGAACCATCCTGCTGACCCTACTTGTTTCTAAGACAAATCTCAGTATGGCTTGCTTACTATTACACTGTGCTGTGTTAAAATTTTGGTGTATCTTGATGTTTTGTGTTTTAAAAATTAACTCTTCAACTTTATTTCTTTGCATGTTCTTATAAGCAAAGGTTTGGGCTGTTGAGATGGTTCAGTGGCTAAAGTAACTGCTATACAAGCCTGGTGACCTGAGTTCAACCCTCAGAACCCACATAAAGGTGGAAGGGGAGAACCAACTCCACAAAGTTGTCCTGTGACCTCCACTTGTGCCTAGTGGCCTAGGAAACTCCCTGACCCCAATCACACACATAAATGAATACAATTTTAAAAACTGTTTTAAAGCAAGGGTCTAACTACATAAGAATTAAGGAACTAGCCAGGCGTTGGTGGCGCACGCCTTTAATCCCAGCACTTGGGAGGCAGAGGCAGGCGGATCTCTGTGAGTTCGAGGCCAGCCTGGGCTACCAAGTGAGCTCCAGGAAAGGTGCAAAGCTACACAGAGAAACCCTGTCTCGAAAAACAACAACAACAACAACAACAACAAAAAGAATTAAGGAACTAGAGGGGTCACTTAGTGGTGTGGAAACTTACCCATAATAATGTCCTCTAAACACCCAACCACAGCATCAAATTCTGCATCAGAGGCGGAGGAGCTAAAAACACATCAGGATTAGGTGCTGGTCCAAATAATTATTTTACAAGTTGAATTTTTGTTTTCTGCGGGGATGGGGATTGTACACAAGGCCTTGTGCCATCACGGGCAATCACAACAACAAAGCCCATGACCTTTTTTAATGTAAATTTTCCAACGTGCATAAAAAGAATCGCAAGATGAACCACCCATCACTCAGTTTCAGCAGCCAAGGATTACCGTCCAGCTTAGAAATTTCAAACACAGGAAAAACACCCGTGACCAAACCCTAGGTATGGCAATCACAAAAGAAACAAACAATACGGGGAGGTGAGGCTGGCGTGGCACATCTTTAGACTTCCGCATTTATTACCCACGGGATCTACTCACCGCATCCTGGCTCTTAGGCCAGAGAGGTCTATCTGTTGGTGGTGAGTGTGACCACCGGAGGAGCACGGGCCCAGAGGGTAGGTAACTGG
>CABHPH010037913.1:0-15074 GCA_902168325.1 Peromyscus nudipes | reverse complement strand
AGACTAGACATTGTTTAGGTATTTATTACTTGTATATATTGTATATAGTTATTGTACTTCTGTATATAGTTTTTCTTATGTTAGTTATAAGTGTTTTCCTTTTTTCTTTTTATTAAAATAGAAAGGGGGAAATATGGTGATATTTTTCTTTTGTACCAAAATGTTAATTGTATGTTAATAAATAAAGTTGCCTGGGGGTCAGAGCTATTAGCAAGCCATAGGAAAGCAGGGCAGTGGTGGTGTACGCTTGTGATCACAGCCCTTGGTAGACAAAGCTAGGTAAGTCTCTGTATGTTCAGAGATACAGCCAGCATTGGATACACATCCCTTTAATCTCAATACCAACCATAGAACACCTGGAGGTCTATACAAACAGGCCGTGATGAGGTAGTCCTGTGGTTGGGTTTACAACCAATGAGAAGGCAGAACAGAGACTATATAAAGACTTTAAACAGGAAGTAGCGTCTCCTTTGGAGAGGTAGGACCACTGCAGGAGGAAGGGTAAGGTTTTAGCTCTTAGCTCTGACCTCTTGGCTTTCTTCTTTGCATTGGTTCTGTGTTTCTTATTTATAAGATGGTTGGTTACATCTACAGATGTTATTGTATGATAAGGTTGCATTAAAAGTGAATATGTTATCGAAGGTGAATGAAAGTCATTTTAAAAGTATTCAGCCAATGTTAGTCATTAAGCCTTGATAATAAATTTAGGAAACTCTATGCCTTTATATTAGAAACACTTTAAATAAAAATTTTGAGAACAGAATGAATTCATGGCATGTCAAAGTAAAAACTCTTCTGAGGCTACAAATGTCAATTTGATTTAAGAGAGATCTATAATGATAGCCATACACAGTAGAGAACCTTAAGTCATTCACACTCAGGTAGGCTGTAGCAAGGAAGTACTAAGGATGAAGACATATAATTTATTATAGACCTTAAGAGGCAATAGCCATCTCACTAGGAGTTTGAAAGCTTGTGAGATAATGTGTAGGCCCTTAGCCAGTACTTGTGTGCATTAAAGAATTTTAAATGTAACAGGTTTTTGTGATCACTCCAAAGACAGTTTTTAATCTAATAGGATATCCAAGTCAATTTGGAGACAATGGGTCCTTGAAAATAGGTGAGCATTACTGACTGTACATTTCACTGGACAGCAATAAGCCAGCTAAGTTAACTCAGATGCTGATATTTAATTTTACATATTTCATTTGTGCGGGACATCTGGATGGAGTGATACTATGTGAATTGGCAGAGATATAAGAGCCCCTTGGTGATAAAAAAAATACTCCATAATGTGCTGTTTTACAGTGTAGAGCAGCATGTTACAGCATAACTATTGATGGACTGACTCTCATACATTTTATCTCAGTGCTGGGATCAGTTGTTTCTCCTTCCTACAGTCTCACTTCCCTCAAGACTTTGCAGATATTGCACCCATGGATCTAATCACACTGCATTGCCAGTGGCTGTGATATGTCCATCTCTCCCTTATGTTTTATGTTCCGAAGGCACTAATGAGAGCCTTGTGTGAAAAGATCTCTCACAGCTACTGATTTCTAAGGCAGCAAGTATGTACATGTTAAAGTTATTGCTTGAAAATCCTCACATTCTATTTTAATGTAAAGTAACAATATCCCCAGATGTTTATTAAGTGTATATGTTTGAGTTCAAGTACAGGTTTCTGTAGATGAGTGCAGTGCCAGGGGAAGCCTTAAGAGAGTATCAGATTCCCTGGAATGTGAGTTATATGTGGATGTAAGTCTCCTGAGGTATTTGTGTGTGTGTGTGTGTGTGTGTGTGTGTATGTGTGTGTGTGTGTGTGTGTGTGTGTGTGTGTGTGTGTGTGTGTGTATTGCACAGAATCAAAGTGGCTTACTCCACATTCTGACATTTTACAGTTTGGAAGAGTGATCTGATAGCTTCCTTGCCTTCATGGTTGCCTAGAATTTTCTGAGAAGATACTAAACCTTACCAATACTTCATAGAATACTTGAAGAAGGGATGGGGTTAATACAGCAGCCAGGAACAACAACAATGGGAATAATGTCATGTCTAGAAAACAAAGAAGAGAAAAAAGATCTTCCTTTAAATGTTTAGTACAAGGATTTCTGAGTAACGCAGAGGTATGGAAGAAGTAATGAAACACATTTCCTAGATTTATTAGCAATGTACAAAAGAGGACATAGTATTTATATCATCAAAATAATAATAAATACAACTCAAGAAGCTTGCTGCCAGCTGGTGCAATAAGCAATAAATCAACATACCTTAGTGAAGCTTCTGGAACCATGCAACTACGAATGCTCTGGGTGACTAGTGTCTCCTCCCCTGTCACACCCTAATCCATGGAAGTCCTCTCTTCAGATTCTAGAAATTTAGGAATTCTTCCTTTTTCTTTCAAGAGTAACAAAAGCATCCAACTATTACCATGGCAGGGCACTACTATGATACAATAAACCCTCATTGGATATTTTAAGCACTGCCTACTCTATTATAGGATGTTTGTTTGTTATTCATTCATTAAAAGTTTTTCTTTTCTTTTTGAGGCATGATATCACTATGGACCCCAGTCTAGCTTCAAACTTAAAACTTTGCCTCAGAATCTCAAGTGCTGAGGTATATCTATACATTACCATACACAACTCTTGTCATATTTTTATATCAATGTCCATAACTTGGCTCATGTGTCCACTGTTTTAACACATTTATTCTCCATGTCTTGTCCATAATACCAAGACTGTTCCATGAAAGTCTTAAACCTTCATCATCATATTTTACATATAATGGTAAAGATATGATAAATTAATGCCATATCCAACAACAGGGAAACCATTCAAATAATTTGGAATGTATTCTCTTATTAAGGGTATTAAGTAAAACACACTCATTCATGCACACACACACGCGCACGCGCACACACACACACACACACACACACACACACTTCATTGTGTGATGGTATATATATATTCATGCATGGGGAGACCTGAGGCAGACATTAGGTGTTCTCAATTGCTCCCTACCTTGCAAGTTGAGGCAGGATATGTCAGAAAGCCCCCAACTCACCAATTCAGTTAGTCTGGCTACACAACTTGCTCTGATATTCTCTGTCACTACCTCCTGCCTGCACTGAAGTTACTAGCAAGCAGCCACACCCACCTGGCTTTTACATGGGTTCTGGTGATTTAAGCTCTTGCACCTATGCTTGCATATCAAGTGCATTCTCTGTTCAGACATACTGCAAGCATCTACAGCTTGCTTTTAATGATTTCTCCTAACCAGAAAGTTTTTTTTTACTCTACAATTAATAAAGGCCCATATAGATGGATCCAATGCATAAATAGGTAATTTTCATAAAACGTTCCAAAGCACCCTTTGCCACAGCAATTTAGACACACAAAATATCATAAAATATGTTTGGTGTCACTTGTTATGTGACTTTCCTTGGGCTTTGTTTAAAACTCATAAAAACCTAACAGTTAGATACTGTGACTCAATATCTCACTTTACACATAAATAATATCAGAATTTTGGGAGCACAACTGAATTCTAAGTACCAGGTGTGTGACAACATAGCCTTCAGTTGCTTGAGCCAGAGACTGTGGTGATTTAGAAGATTATGTAGAAAAGGAAATATGTCAATCAAACCCCAGTAGAGGTGCATGGGATGAGAGCATTACTATAAAAATCACATGATAACTAGTCACATTCTCCTGAGTATCTACTATAATATTTTCTAAATTCCAATGTCATATTCTCTCTTCACACAGGTTTCTTCATTGTGTATCTGAGCTATGAAGCAGTCAGCACAGAACATAAATACTATAGAACAGCTAGAAGTCATTATGGACACAATCTGGACAAATATCCTGTAAGAACATAGCCTTGTAAATTCCTGAAAAGCATTCTTTTTTTTTTATTTTCCAAGAATAAACACCCCTGCTTCCTTGAATTTGCTAAGTCGTGGCACTGGAATTCTGAGCTGTGCCTGATCTACAATATAAGAAATTTCTCACACTCAATTATGCAACTTATCACTGTCTTTTGTAAAATGACCTGTCTCACCTCAAAGATTGAGATTTAGGACAAAAAAATCAATTATCATATAGCTCATGGGATTGACACTTATCATGACTTTTACTGCCTTTAATCCAACATCACAAGTTTAGCAGGATTAGCAGAATCTGTATGTTCAGATGTCAACTAGTCAAGTACATCATTTAAATACATGAAGAAGAATATGAATAAATATCTTTTGGAATTACAGTCTTCCCCAAAGTCAATTAATTTCCTTTTAAATGATATTAAGTAGTATCATAATATGCTAAGATACTCCATAATCATTTCCTCTCTGCCACAAACACAAATATCTATGAGGGAAACTGCTTTGTCATATAAGATATACACACAATTTATATATGTCAAGAACCTACAAGCCACCTGAGTATATTCACCTATGATCAGAAAAATGAAATGTTTTGTTTTCTGCTTTTCCTAAGTGTATTTTATGGACCAGTTATATATTCTGATGATCACCAATAACACATTTATTTCAAGGTCATAGCTATAATGTTGAGTTGGACCATTTAAAATCATTAGTAAGCCTACCTTCTCATCCATAATCTAATAAATCTGCCACAGAAAAATTCCTGCACTTCTAAATCATAGTTCTAGTAATGATACTTCTAATATAACTACTTTGGAAAGTCACAGATATTATTTATGATTTTAGAATAAAGAAATTTATTCCCACATCTCTGTAAAAAAGCATTTCCAAGTTGAAAATAAGCTATTTAAATCATATATACTTAGATTTAGAGATTAAATAAAAATAAATGTATTCATTAAAATTGTCAGTAGGGAATGACAACAGTCCAGATGTGCAATCACTAACTATAACATTTTACTTCTAATGAGTTATAAATGCACTGGCATCAGGCAATTCATCTTAAAATAAAAGAGCCCTACTTACTACTGATGTCTGAGCAGAATGAGGTGTTTGTTCTGCTGGAAGAAGAAAGGTGGTGACAGTCAAGGGTTTGAACTGTCTATATGTACTCTACCTATTTCCTGCTTTGACATGATCTGGTTGTGCAAGCACATCATGGTTAACAAGGTATGACACAAGATCTGTCATGGCAGATTTCACAGCTGCTCATCTAACTGAAATTTTGACATCATATGGGGACTCTATATGGCTATCAGAAACACATTATTAGAGAATTTTACTAGCTCTTTAGTACTCATCCAGTGGTATAATATATCTATATATTTTTCAGTAGATGCTCCTAACCAACTCATTTTCATCTTATCAGAGCTGTATTTCTCTCTTTTAAGGGGGCTGCAGACACTACTCGGTGATTAAGAGTAACTTATGCTCTTACAGACAACATTGAGTTCTCTTCCACCCATGTCATTTGTCTCACTACTGCTTGTAACTCCAGCTTCAGGGACTTGACAACTTCTAGTCTCCCTGAACACTTTATTCGCATGCATATACCTCTACACAGAAGCAAATATATACATATATATGCATAATTTAAAAAATAATTCCTTTGAGAATAAGTGTGAGATTATATTTTTCATGATCTCTAGAGAATTCAAGATGTCTTCACAATGTAAAGTTTCTCTGATTAATTGTTGGACCATATAGAAAACAGATATAGAAAGTAATTGTGTCCTTTACCTTTTGAAATTCAATGTGACAGTGCTTTAAAGAGTATTTTGGCAAAGAACCCCAGAGCCCTCTGACATTTTTAAGGTTCCTAATATTAGCTTTTATTTTCTGGTCAAATGAAGTTGAACACAATATTGAGCAACATATCAAATTGCTATCATTTGACTATTAAGATCCACACAAGGTTTCATGATTTCTAAGCTTGTTTTGACAACATAAAAATGAAGCAGAATAGATTAACAAGAACAAGTTTTCTAGGCAATAATGTTAAGAAAAATTTTTTGGTAAATAAGCAAGAATAAATTCAGCAGTCAAAAGTAATACATACATAGCACTGAGAGGCATTTCTGGAGGATCGTGTTGTCATATACATTATAATATGTCATGCACAATTCAATAATCTATACTCATTTTCTTATTTATCTTTAAGTTCACTGATTTATGTGAAAAATATGTACAAGAGAAGACAATCTATTCAACACATGTTTTAATTTCACTTAATAATAAGGTTACCTATTTCACACTGTTATAAGACAATCTTTAAAGCTCAGGTTGGACTTGACCATAAGAAATTAAAGGCTCACAGGTTGCTTAAGTATCTTTCATCACCTCCTCATGTGTAGTTTTCAAATATACAAGTGAGAGCTGGGTGGTGATGGCACACACCTATAATCCAAGCACTCAGGAGACAGAGGCAGGTGGATCTCTGTGAGTTTCAAGCCAGCCAGGTCTACAAAGTTCCAGGGCAGCCAGAGCTACACAAAGAGAAATCATGTCCAGTCAAAACAAACAAACAAACAAACATATAAATAAATATAGATATACAAGTGAAAGATGAACTCAGTAAGTAAATAACATTACTGAATCACATTACCTTCAGATATGCTGTCTCTGTCTCCAGCTTTCTATGGAAGAATGTGTCAAGAGAATGATCAGAACAGTCTCCATCCTCACCCTGAAGGCTGCTTAATGGTATGTAAATTGTCGTAAGCTTGAGATTTCAGTTCTCATGAAAATTGCTGAAATTTTTATAATGATTTCCACTTTGATGAATATATGGGGAAATACTGTTTAGTTTACTTGTGATAAGATGATAGAGTACATATCATCCATTACTATGTAGCAAGAATTTCAAGGCCTTTCTTTTTCTGTACTGAATGCTACCTTTCTTTTTTACCTGAATAAAAGTACTCTGTACATCTGTGAATCACCAGAGAATAAGTTGACTTTGCATGTATATATACATATGCTTATATGTATTATATGTAATTTTATAAAAATATGAAATAACTTGATTCTTTAGAGTTTTTTAAAACATTCTTACTGTTATTTGTCCCTCATCCCTCCTTGTTCTTTTAAACTGGCCTGCTTCTCCTTTCTCTTTTTTCTCATTTCCTCTTGACTTAGATATTCAATAATGCAATATGTATTTACAAAAACATGTTTGTGCTCAATTTGGATATGATAAAGGGTGCATCATATATAAGATAAATGTCTTAACCATTCAACATTACCTTTGTGATATGTTCTTTTGTAACACTGCAAATGTCATCCTATGGTAAATTCTATTTGTGTATCCCAAGGGGACTGTGCAGCACAGCAGGAAGAAGGGCTCTGAGAAGACTGTGTCCTCGACTGCTGTATGTGTTGGCCAACAGGGTTGACTTCTGGCTGTGATCAAGTGATTTCCTTGGGTCAACAAGTGCCATTTTCCCAGGAAGTCTCATTATCCTGGGGAATGCATATCTACATACCAATATTTATTGTGACTTATTATAGTTTAAAATGTCTTTTCTCATCATAGATGAGAAAAAAAAACAATGTGGCATGATGTACTCATTCAAGTATGTATTTCTAAATGAGTGTATGTGTTATGCTTACATGGTTTTATTAAACAGCCAGCTGTTTGGAGCTAATCTATCCAGAAAGTAGCATTTGTTTTCTTCAGTGATCTTAGCATCAATCTTGACAGTTTTAAAACTAACATGAAAGAGAACTTAAAGCCATAAAATTAGGGTCAAAGATTTGCAAACAAGCTACAAAATGCACAAAACCATGGGTCATTTTTTGTAAAATAGTTTAAAACAATCATATATGTACTAAAAAATTCAGAAGAAATATCATTTGCACTGTGGTTATCTCCAAAGTTTTGCAAACTGAGGAAAAGTGATAGAAGGAGATTTAGTGGTATAGGCACTTAAGCCTATATTGTATCTTGAATCAGTTAACAACCACCAAGAGAAAGGGACTTATTTCTGAGCATAATTTGATGGATTAATAAAAACTATAACTATGGAAATTATTTCTTCATCATTTAGATTGCATATTTAAACCAATACATGAATTTGCTTGGACTCACTATAATTCAATGATACTTAATGAGAAAAATGAGCAGTGTGGAGAAATTATGGAAGAAAATCCACTGAATATTTGATTATATTAAGAAAAAAGTTATCATTCTCAGATTATACATGTTAGATTGGCTCTCTGGACACTTCTTAGCTGCAGAGTAACAGAATTGGGAAATAATTCCTGTCATTTATTTATCTATTTTTTAGTAGAGAGATTGTCTTTGTTGTAATTATGTCTCAATATACCAGATATTTACTGTAATGCCACAGAAAATCTGTTTGAATGTATTTATTAAATGTATAACATTTTGATTAAGGGAAAAAGCAATTTAAATTTGGAAAAACTATCAAAGGCCATAGTGTATAGTAGAATAAGGTTAGAGAGCATGTCCTAAAACAGAGCCAAAAAAAAACTTCTGATGTCTTATAGCATACAAAAGTATCACCATGATAACTTGCTATAGAAATTACAAATAACTAGGAGATACAAACTACAACTTGAAAGTATGAAGTCATAGTGATAAAGATAAAATTGCTAACTACCTTAATTTTTATCATCTCACATTGTACACATGAATTGAGTTATCATGCATTGTCCCATAGACCTGTAAATCTAGATACATTATTAAGGGGTTGTCTAGAACATTAATCATTTTCATTGAAGTAAACTAGAATTCACCTAAATGCATATTGCTTTCTAGATTTTTGACACTCTATGTCTAGATTCATTCCTTTCCTTACAGATTTTTGCTGAATTATGATTGCTCAACAAATCACATGTACTCACAAGTTTTATTATGACACTAATGGAAATATATAAAGTGTAGACTAAGTTAAGTTTACCAATATAACTTTCCAACCAAAAAAGTGAGCTGTAAGCTGTAGATGCTCTGGGGTTTACAAGTAAGAAACATGAGTTATGAAAAATTAACATTGGCTATAATATATGTCAATGAAGAAAAGTTCACAAAAATAATGAGAAAAGAGGAAACAAAGTTGACAAGCAACAACCAAATTGAAAAACTAATATCACTTTGATGCTTGAATTCACATATGTTTTTTCATGAACAACAGCAACCTTATATATTATAGCATATTTAATGAACATAAAGTATTAAATTTAAGAAAATTCATAAAGTTGGAATCATAATCCAGGATATCTTTGCCTTTCAAGTCATTTTCATCCACTTCTTGTCAGAATTTCTCACAGAACCAGCTACTCCTTATTGGTTAATAAAATCAAGTTATTCTCATGTAATTCACAGATGTATGGAGTACTTTTATTTAGGTAAAAAAGAAAAGAGGCATTCAACACAGAGAAAAAGGCCTTGAAGATACCTGCTTCATGGCAATGGATGAAATGTACTCTATCATCTTATCACAAGTAAACTAAACAGTATATCCCCACATATATATCAATGTGATATACATTATAAAAATATCACCAATGTCCATGAGAACTGAAATCACAAGCTTATGACAATTTTGCACACCATTAAGCAGACATCATGAGACTGTTCTTACCATGCTCTTGACACATTCTTCTATAGAAAGCTGGAGTTAGAGACAGCAAATCTAAAGGTAATTTAATTAAGGAACGTTATTTACTTACTTAGAGCTCACATTTCACCTATATATCTATATTTATTTATTATTTGTTTGTTTTTATGAGATGTGGGTTTCTCTTGTCCAGGAACTCACTCTCTAGACCTGGCTGTCCTCAAACTCACTGAGATCCACCTGCCTCTGCCTCCCTAGTACTTGGATTACAGTTGTGCACCATCACCACCTGGCTCTCACTTGTATATCAAAAATATACACATGAGAAGGTGATGAAAGAGAGTTAAGCAACTTGTGAACTTTTAATTTCTTATGGTCAAGTGCACCCTGAGCTTAAACATTGTCTTATAAAGTGTGCAATAGGTAACCTTATTATTAAATACAATTAAAACATGTATTGTTAGATTCTCTTCTCTTGTATATCTTTTTCACATAAATCAGTGAACTTAAAGATAAATAAGAAAATGAGAAGAGAGTATTGAATTATGTATGGCATATTTTAATGTATATGACAGCATGAACCTCCAGAAATGCCTCTCAGTGCTATGTATTTACTACTTGTGATTACTGAATTTATTCTTGCTTATTTATCAAAGAAGTTTTCTTAACATCATTGCCTAGGAAATTTGTTGCTGTGAGTCTATTCTGCTTCATTTTTATGATGTGGAAACAAACTTAGAAATCACAAAGCCTTGTGTGGGTCTTAATACTCAAATGATAGCAATTTGATATGTTGCTCAATATTGTCTTTGACTTTGTTCTACCAGGAAATAAAAGCTAATACTAGGGTCCTTAAAAACACCAGAGGGCTCTGGGGTTCAATGCCGGTATACTCTAAAATGGACTATCACATTGAATTTACAAAGGCAAAGGACACAATTATTTTCTAAAGCAATCTGGTCTAACAATAAGTTATGGATGGTTTGGATTTCTGTGTAGACATCTTGAATTCTCTAGAGATCATGAAAAGTATAATCTCACACTCATTCTTAAAGGAATTATTTTTTAATTATGCATATATGTGTATATATTTGCTTCTTTGTAGAGGTACACACATGTGAATAAAGTGTTCAGGGAGACGAGATGGTGTCAATTCCCCCAGAGCTGGAATTACAAGCAGTAGTGACACAAATGACATGGTAAAGGAGAAATTATTGTCTGTCAGAGCTTAAGTTATTCTTAGCCACTGAGTTTTCCCCACAGCCCCCTTAAAAGAGAAAAATGCAGCTCTGATAAGATGAAAATGAATTCGTTATGAGCATCGACTGACAAATACATATATGCTTTATAACAGTAGGTAAGCACTGAAGAGCTAATAAAATTCTCTAATAATTTGTTTCTGATAGCCATGTACAGAGTCACCATATGATGTCAAAATTTCAGTTAGATGATCAGCTATAAAATCTTCCATTACACAGTTTGTGCCCTACCTTAAACCAAGATGTGCTTGTTTTGCTGTTCTGGCTCTACTGGCCTGGGTACCCTGGGAGGCAGGGGGTGAGTAGATGCAGAGTCAATGACTCAGATTCTGGGAGTTGCAAGCAAGTTCATTTATTAAACAAAGGGTGAAGTATTCATGTGTGTGCTGCTTGGCAAGCTTTGCTTCTATGGCTATCGTGGCATTTCTTGCCTTGGCCCTGGGTCTTAAATTGACAGTTGTCATCTTGGAGGTTCAGTTTCAGACTCTTCTGTGTCAGGGTGCTACTATGTATGTCACAGCTTTTTTTACTTGAGGCTTGGGCCACTTATCTGGCGTGTGGGCTATATCTGCATCATTTCACACTTTTAGTTTAAATTTTTTTTTCAGGCAAGCAGTGGGAATTGGGGTTTTTGGCTCCAATCTTGTTCCCACCTCATGGGACCACCTCAAGGGCCCCATAACATGGCTGCTGTGCCTGCCTGTCTTAGGTTGGTCCGCCTAAGGAACTCTTACCTATCTTTCACTATTAGCTCTCAGAGGGTGGCACCCCTGGAGTCTGCCATGGTTGTGCTGGACAAATGACCTATATTGGATACTATAATTATGACCATCCCATCAGACATTTCCATGTCACCCAGGGCCTTAGGCCGTGCCATTCTCTATTGTATCAACATTTTTTTTCTGCCTAAAAAATAAAAGCTAACAATTTTTACCAATATCACCATATGGCATTTTGGTATTATAGGTACCCCCGATTCCATTGGTGGGATTCCTTGATATCTCACCCACATAGTCTGGACTTCAAGCATTGCTATCCTTTTCTGAAAAAAGGTCATGGTTCTATTAAAGAGGCATGGCACAAATGCTAGTAATAGAAATATGATCATAAGTGGTCCAAGCAGTGTGGAAATCAGCATGGTCAGCCAGGGTGATGAATAGAGTAAGGAAACAAACCAGCCCTGGTTTGCCTCTCTTTCCCTTTTTTCTCTTGTTGAGTCCTTCTCTTAGTTTTGCATGGAATCTATCACTACACCAGAGTGATCTGTATAGAAGCACATTTCCTCTCCCAGGGCTGCACATAATCCATCTTATTTGAAGGTGCATTGAATTCAACCCCTGCCTATTTTGTAAAACCATTTTTTCAAGGGAGGATAAAGATTCCTGAAGGTGGGAGATAGAGCTCCCCGATCTTTCTATATCATTGTCAATGGCTGCTCTTAGGCTGGCATAGTGTTGGTTTTGAGTAATCAGTGAGGTTGTTCCTGTCCGAACTCCAGCCAGGCCAGTTCCCAGTAAGATAGTGAGTGTAAGTGCTGTTACTGGTTCTCTTTTTATGCTGTTCCTTGATGTCATGCTCCATCTATTGAGAAATTCCTCATCTGAGTGATAGAGGAGTCTGGGAACCAGCCGTACTAGCATGCAGAACCCTTTTATGTTGAGGAGCAATGTGGTGTAAGCACAAGATGTCAATCCTGTAGAACAGAACCATCAGATATCATTGTGGTGAACAAGATATTGTGAGATATTGGATAGTGCATAGTTCTGGTTGCCAATATTTAGATGAGCAGAGGGAACTGTTCTCACACAAAGGTCTTTACACATTACTTGATGGAAAGTAAGGGATGCTTTGGAATTCCAGCGACAAGAGTTTGAATCAGTACTACTTGTAAAAGAGCCCAGTGTTTCTATTCCCTCACAATATGGTGGGACTATATTGTAAGTGTGTCAGCAAAAGGTGGTTATATTAAGTATAGAGGAGTAGAAGACTCTGTAGGCTCTCTCTGCTAGTTACCAGAGGGTCATTATTAGGGGCTTCTGTAGAGATTCTTTCCAGATTGGAGGTTTGGGGGGGTTACTGTGATACAGTGTTGAGTATCACAGAGGAGACAATGGTAGAATTCTCTTCTGCTGTGGTTAAAGATGTGTAGTAATAGTTGGAGGCTGGGAGGTTGTTTTCAAGTTGGGGTAAGGATGATGTTAGGTCCAATTTACATTCCGAGGGGCTTTTAGAGGTGTACTATGATAAACTAGAGCCCAGAATTATACCCTGAGCAATACAAGCACAAACTCCATGTTTTGCCTGCCAACCACTCTTGCCTTTTTCCCACCTCTGTGAATTTGATAACTAGTTGATTACATTTTTCCTTTTGAGTGGCCCATGGGTGACAGGGGAACCTCTCCTTTTCATAACAGGAACCACAGTCCACTCGGTTCCCCCACAATGTGGAGGTGCCAGTAACTGCTGTTTTCATGTTTCCTGCATGTTTTACAGTAGTGAGGTCCCCTTTAACATGGGGCATCCAAGCTATCCAACTTGTGGCCTCAAATCCCTAGGCCTTGCAGAAATAGTCACTCATGCTACCACATTGTGTCATTGTTTCTTTAGTTTGTTAGTGCCTGGACACACATAGAACCCAAGTCCTCTGGTTTTACTTCAAATCCTGGGGGAGTTACAACTGTATACTGGAAATGGCTCCTGATTAGAGGAGTCCCAAGCTTCTCCTACCAAGTCACATAGGTCTGCATAAAGAGAACCCAATCCATTCCAGGATGATGTAATGATTTGGTTCTATTTGCTATGTCCCCTGTCTCTGTGTTGATAATGAGCCATTTCTGTATGGTTGGAATATGGGGATTGTCCAAGGTTGTATCCATGATTACATGAATTATACCAAGGTTATAGGCAAAGGCGTTTTTTCCTGGTCAGGTACATTCTGGTCTGTGGCAGGTCTGACATCTCAGATAGGCACATATCACTTTGGTCTGATTCTGTGGAAAGGCACTACTGTATCCTCACCCATGTGTCAACAGGGGGACAGCTGGCTACCAGATATTGGTGAGGGGGTCCCTCCATCTTATTATCCAGAGCAGGGACTTCCTGGGGAGGGATGCCCAATGTTTGTATGCTGGGCTAAGGCTTCCATCACCAAATGCCAATATGATCTTTTTAAAAATGATTTCCACTATGGCCAAATGTGGCTCTCTCTTAAATTCTGATGGTAATTTAGATAGCTACTCATTAATTGAGCAGTTTGCTCTTTCCACAATTGGCATTGTGGGTTATAGGAGATCCCCATCATGTGCTCGATCCCTCAATCATGCAGAAATTGCTTGAATGATTGGGACGTTTATGTGGGACCATTGTCTGTTTGAGGTGCCCAGGGTACTCCTGTTACCATCATGGATGATTTTAGATCTTTGATGTCCTATGATGCCTTTTCTCCCATTTGGGCTATTACATAAACAAAGGTGGAGTAGATATCAACAATCACATGCATGTACCTAAGATTTCCATGGGGCAATAGTGAACAACATACATTTGCCATAACACATTAAGTACTAGGCCTCAGGGATTTACTCTCATTTTATTCAGGGATCCCAAAGGTGCTAAGGGGGTGCATGTGGTGTAAGTAAATGCTAGGTGCTTATAGCTTGACAGGGGCAAGGCAGGCAGAAGTTTATGGAAGTTGTGAGGTGAGAGGTAAAGTTGTTGTTATAAGCACCTGTCCTTCTCCAGCACTGGCAGCAACACTGTCATGATCATTTTATCTGTAAGGTGGTTGCCAGAAGCCAGTATTCCTGGCAATGTCAAGTGATCACATATGGGACATATACCAGGGATGCCTCCTATTCTCCAGCATGTCTTGTATTGCTTTCATGGTCATGAAGGTGGGATCTGTAAGACTCTTTAGTTTAGCAAGAACAACAGCTTGCATGCCTGGGTTATATATTGGCTGTCTGAAAGAAATGTTTATGGGCATTGACTGGCTCAACTCCAGTACTTTAAGGATGGCCAGGAGTTCCCCCTTTGGATAGAGCCTGGGTTGAGTTGGGTGTGAGTTATTTCTTTAGCATTGGGCATGGTTATTATTAAGATGAAATTGTTCTTATTGGCATCTGTAAAGGCTATAGCCACTTGAGGAAGAAGGACATTAGAGAGCTCAGCACAAGGGCTTAAAATTAACTGTAATAGTGACAAGACTGACAAATGTTCATCTTGGGGAAAGTGGATATCCAGGGTCCCTGGAAAACCCATCATTTTTTGGAGGGGAAGAGAGTCTGCCCA
>CABHPH010037894.1:0-12512 GCA_902168325.1 Peromyscus nudipes | reverse complement strand
GAGACAGGGTTTCTCTGTGTAGCTTTGCGCCTTTCCTGGAGCTCACTTGGTAGCCCAGGCTGGCCTCGAACTCACAGAGATCCGCCTGGCTCTGCCTCCCGAGTGCTGGGATTAAAGGCGTGCGCCACCAACACCCGGCTAATGATACATTTTTTAAAAGTATGAATGAAACATGAAAGATATTTGGGATACTATGAAAAAATGAAATCTAATAATTATGAACACAGAAGAAGAAAAATCTCATGCCAAAGAAAGACTTAGAGAATATTTTCAGTAAAATCAAGAAGAAAATTTCCCAGGCTGGGGAGATGGCTCAGTGGATAAAGAGTTTACTGTGCAAGCCTAAGGGTCAACGTTTAGATCTCCAGCGTCCACAGAAATAAAATACCCAGACCTAGTAAATGAAGTGGGGACGGTGTTAGGATACAGCATGCGGGAGGCTTTGGCGGGTTTGGACCAAGGTGCCCCGTAGTGGGTGAGACACACCATGCTGGCCTGGTGGTGGGTGGCATGGCAGGATGGAAAGCTACTCACACCCCAGGCACATGTCCATGGGGAAAAGAGTTTATTTTGGGGTTTGGGAGGAGGGAAGGAGATGGGAGAGAGAGAGAGAGAGAGAGAGAGAGAGAGAGAGAGAGAGAGAGATGCTACTTCTGGCATGTGGGGGGTGGGGTGGGGTGGGGTGGTGGTGGTGTTCCTCTTAAAGGGGGCTTTAACGTAAGATGACATCAGGACGCTCGGTGGGTCCCCAAGGGGTGAGTCAGAATACTAACAAAGATTAAGGAAAACACCTGATATCAATCTCTGGGCTCCAAATCCACACACATACAAACACACAATGATACATACCCCACACACATACATGGGGAAATCCCAGCCAGATCAAAGAGGCACCCCAAATACCAGATAGATAGGACCAGAGAAGAAAACCCCATGCCATAGTTAAAATATTGTTTATACGAAACAAAGAAAGTATGTTGAGCCGGGTAGCGGTCGCACACGCCTTTAATCCAGTACTTGGGAGGCAGAGGCAGGCAGATCGCTAAATTGAAGGCTAGCTTGGTCCATATAGTATGTTCTAGGACAGCCAGGGCTATGTAGTGAGACCCTGTCTTAAACAAAACAACACAACATTAACAACAAAAGCTGAATATTAATGGTCTTGGTTCCTATTTAAAAAGACAAAGATTAAAAATTTGATTAAAATAGGACATTTTTCTTTGCTCCCTCCAAAACATACACCTCATATCAAATATAATCACTCTCTTAGGGTGAAAGAATGAAAATCAAATGGGACTAGAAAACAAGCTCCACTATTCTAATATCTGACAAAACAGATGCCAACCAAAGATCATTTCACACTGATCACGGGAACACTCAATCAAGAGGACCCTTCAATTATAAAAATATATGTACCAAACACAAACACATCCAGCTTCATAAAACAGTGCACATATTAATCCCAACACAGTTATCAAAATTTCCTGGGGAAGATGCTATGAACAGCGGGGGTCATCTAAGGGAATGAATCTAAGTACACCGAGCTCTACAGTCCATTCACTTTATTCCTCGGAGACAAAATTCTATCTACACAGCTTCAGTTCTGTACTCGTACTTAGCTCCTCTCTGTCCTTCCCCTCCTGCCCTCTCATAGCTCCAACTAGGTTCTTTACGTCTTGTCCTGTCTTCATCTTCGTTCCTCCCCATTCCTCCCCATGAACCAGTCTCAATACACCTACAATCTGCCAACTCTGCCCTGCAGCTTTCTGGTCTGGTGGGGTAACTCTGCTCGGAGCTAGGAAACCTGCCTCATCTTGGTCTTTCTCATCTCGTTCTTATCCACCTAGTTCTTCCCCATCTGGCTCATCCTCATCTTCCATCTCGTCCTTCTAGTTTTAGCCCTCCACTCTAGTTCTCTCAAGTCTCTGAGGTTTCCAGTTATACACCCATGCAATAGCAATGCTCTGGCTAAGGCCAGGTCACCAGGCTTGAATTCTTACAGAGTCATCAAGGCAGACAAGAGTTTTCCTCAGGCAGTGACTGTCGGGCTTTCTTTTATAACCCAAAAGGGGAGTGGTTAAATGAGGAGGTCAACTAAGAGCTGAAATTGGTTAATATATCAGAAAAGGGGAATTTATGTGCTCAAACTACATTCCTAGAAGTGGTTAGGTAAAAATGTTAGGAGTCTATAATGTCAGTATAAATCACGTGTAAAATAAAACTGCTTATGTTTCTTTAGGGCTTAAGCTGTCTCGGTGTAACTCAGTTGTGGTGTTTTCTGGCAGGGCAGGGGTCTCTGACAGCTGTGTCACAGCTTGATGTACCTGGTGTGCAAAAAGTCCTTTTGTTCTAAGTTAAATGTCAAAAGGGAAGTTCTAGAGATACTGCTAAGGTTGTAAAGGAGAGTCTGAGCTTAATTTGCACAAGAAACAAAGCTATGTACCTAAAGTCCAATCTCTCCGTAAGGGTGTTTACTTTAATTCAGGTTCCTAGTGGGTGGTCTGTCTAGCTATTCTACCTGTCACTTGTCCTTGGATGCTTTGTTTGGAGCTGGCCCTTGTAGCAGGAATCTTAAAAGTTCTTATTAGTAAAAACAAACCTGAGGCTAGTTATTGGGGTAAATGCTGGAAGATCAGAGAAGCAGAACAAGCCACAGCCACCTCACCTCGCCAATTCCTCAGCTGATCCTGTTTCCTCAGACTGGATGCCTCTCAGCTGAACTGTGCTGCTCAAAAGCCTAAAAGCTTAACCAGCCAAATGCTGCTAGTTTCTGGTCTTCACGCCTTATCTATCTTTCTGCTTTCTGCCATCACTCCCTGGGATTAAAGGCATGAGTCACCATGCCTGGCTGTTTCCAATGCGGCCTTGAACTCACAGAGGTCCAGAGGGATTTCTGCCTCTGGAATGCTAGGATTAAAGGTGTGTGCTACCACTGCCTATCCTCTATGTTTAATATTGTGGCTGTTCTCTTCTCTGACCCCAGATAAGTTTATTAGCGTGCACAATATTTTGGGGAACACAATACCACCACAGGCCCTGATTTTGAATGCTTGCTAAAGGAGAATTGCAGAAGGCAGACATCTAATTCAAATGCTAGAGGAGGAGCAGAGAACTTGGAGATGGGAAACCTTGCCTATGTGACTGTATTCAAGTACCTTAAATGTACATGCCCAAGGAAGGATCCATCCACACTGTTTAGAAGTTCTTGGGGCAGCCATGAGAGCACACATGGAATTCATAGCAGGAAACAGCTGATACATTAAAAGCCAACTAACACTAAATACTCCTTGAGATTTGGCTTTTCCTCTGGAAGAATTCTGAGATTCTTCCAGGTATAGCTTTACAATACACAGCTGAATTCCTACTACATTCCTGCAGCTCATAGCACAGTAATAGTGGGTGACTTTAATACCCTGTTCTCACCATTAGATCACCTAGAAAAAAATAAAATAAAGGGTGGATTAAAATGATGTTATAGATCAAGAGGACCTAATAGACATCTTCAGAACATTCCATCCCAATACTACAGAACATAGATTCATCTCAGAAGCCCATTGAACTTTCTCTAAAATAGATCATATATTGGGAAACAAAATCTATCCCCTCCAAATGTAGGAACACTGAAGTGATGTTTTGTGTTTGAAGCAGTTACACTAAAATCAGGACTAAGACAAGGCTTTTACTCTCTCCATTCCTATTCAATATAGTTTTCAAAGTCTTAGCTACAGCAGTAAGACAAAAGAATGAAAGAAAAGCAATATAAGTAAGAAAAAAGGAAGTCAAATTATCTGTATTTTCAGAGGATATGATTCTATACATGAGAACCTAAAGACTCCACTAGAAAACTCTTAGAGCTGAATACTTTTGGCAAAGTTACAGGATACAAAATAAATACACAAAGATAGGTAGATTTCCTATATACCAATGACAAACATATTAAGAAAGAAATTAGAAACAATCCCATACATAATAGCTTTAAAAAAAAAACCTAACTAAGAAGTGAAAGAGCTCTACAGTGAAATTTTAAGACACTGAAGAAAGAAATTGAAGTCACTAGAAGATGGGACAACTATCCATGTTCCTGGATTGGTAGAATTGATGTTGTGAAAAATGGCCATCCTACCATGCTGTGGGATAATGCTTTTGTACACTGGTTTAATAAAACGCTGATTGGCCAGTAGCCAGGCAGGAAGTATAGGCAGGATAAGCAGACAAGGAGAATTCCGGGAAAAGGAAGGCTGAGTGGGGAGACGCCAGTCCACCATCCAGGGAGAAGCATGTAACAGCACATAGGTAAAGCCACAGAACATGTGGCGACATATAGATTAACAAAAATGGGCTGAGTTTAAGTGTAAGAGCTAGTCAGTGGTAGGCCTGAGCTAAGGGTCAAGCAGTTTTAATTAATATAAGACTCTGTGTAATACTTGGGCCTGAGTGACTGCAGACCGGGTGGGACCAGGAAAACTTCAGCTACACCACCATAAGCAATCTACCCATTAAATGTAACCCCAATCAAAATTCCAGTGACATTCTTCACAAAAATAGAAAAAAAATGTTAAATTTTACCCAGAAACATAAAAGACTCTAGATCCTGAGTAAAATGAGTACTGCTGGTAGTTATCACCATACCTGATTTCAGAGTATACTGCAGAACCACACCAATAAAAACAGCATGGCACCTTCACAAAACATGCATGTAGACCAGTGGACTAAGATAGAGGACCAGATGTAAGTCTATGCTACTACAATTGCCTGGCTTTGACAAACACCAAAAACACAGAAAAAATAGCCTCTTCAGCAAATGGCACTTCGAAAACTGGATATCTACATGTAGAAGAATTAAAATCTGATCCTTTTCTTATCCTGTGCAAAAATAAAATCCAAGTGGATCAAGGATTTTAAGACTTGAAACTCTAAAAGTACTAGAGGAAAAATTAAGGTGTACATGTCAAGTTGTAGGCGTAGGTAGGGACTTTCTGAACAGGACTCTGATGTCTCAGGAAATAAGGGCACCAATTGACAATGGGACCTGATGAAATTAAAAGCTTCTGCACAGGAAAGGGAGCTGGTAATCTAATCAAGTGGAGAGGCAGCAACAGAATAGGAGAAAATATTTGCCATCTATATATCTGACAGAAGATTATAGACAGAGAACTAAAAATACCTAAATATTATAAAAAAAAAAACCCAATCATAAAATGGAACTGAGCAAGGAGTTTTCAAAAAGAAGAATACAAGTGGCTAATCATTTTTAAAAAGTGTTCAAAATTATTCACCATCAAAGAAATGAAAATTAAAACTACTTTGAGACTCTGTCTCACCCCAGTCAGAATGGCTACTATCAAGAAAACAAGGAAGGGCTAGAGAGACGGCCCAGGAGTTAAGAGCACTTGCTGTTCTTGAAGAAGACCCTGGTTTAGTTCCCAGCACTCACATAGCAGTTCACAATAGTTAGTAACTCACTCCAGAGGATATCGTGCCCTCTTTTGGACTCTGTGGGCACTGCATGCATATGGTACACTTGTATAAATGCAAGCAAAGCACTCCTAACCAAAATAAGATCTTTAAAAAGTCAACAAATGACAATAAATGCTGGTGGAGATGCAAAGAAACAGGAACCTTGTTTACTGTTAGTGGGAATTTAAACCGATATAGCCACTATGGAAATCAATATGGAGGTTTCTCAAAAGGCTGAACAGAACTGCCATATGGCCCAGCATATCACTTCTGGGCATATTACCAAGAGACTTAATATACCATGCTAGAGGTTTTTACATATCCTTGTTCACTGTTGCTGTATCCACAATTGCTAGGAACTGGAACAAGCCTTGGTGTCTATCAGTTGATGAGTGGATGATGTAATTATAGTGCCTATACATAGTGGAATTTTACTCAGCTGTAAAGAAAAATGAAATTACAAAATCTGTAGGAAAATGGATAAAACTAAAAAATACACCAAGTGAGGTAAACCAGGCCCAGAAAGACAGATTGCACATAAGCTTGAGCTGCTCCAAATTTCCATTTCTGTTTCCCTTTCCTCTACATAAGCTCTACGCATCTTTTTCTGTGGTACATATTTCAGAATTGGTAAGTACTTTCTGGGTTGAGGGTTCCTCCACTTCGACTGTTGGCAACACATCTCCTTGTGTTCCGCTTTATCTTAGTTGGAATTTAACTTCTAGGAAACGTCCCTTGACTCCCATAGCAAGGGCCTTTTATTACACCATAGCACAAATGAAATGCCTTTCCTTGTTATTAGCATTTAGAACATCTCAAAAGGGTTGTTTGTTTGTTTGTTTGTTTTCTACCAGACTCTAAACTTTTTATGTCAGGAGGAACTTAGAACAATGCCTGTCATAGACAGTAAGAAAACAAATGTATTTGCTCAATGAATTCATTACTGTTTCTCTACTTTTAAGTATCCCTCTGTTTTCTGCACAGAAAGTTGCGACATCCTAGCCTTAGTATGTGGGATTTGTTGTGATTTCCCTCTGGGTCTCTCCACCCTCCACCCTCTGCTCCATAAATGTGCTGTGCTGTTTAATGTCTCCACATCTCTGTGGCACTGTGCCTTCTGTCTGTGTGTCTTTTCTCACTTTGTGTCTGGGAAACTCATGCTCTCTCTGTCTTTTCTTCTTTTACGATCTGGAAATTGTTGCTCTTCCTTTACTAATTAACTCAAGCTTTTCTAGAAATCCCTTTGGACTGATATCGATATATTTCCTCGTAACACATTTACCCTACTCTTTATTTATGTATCTCACAGCAATCATCATATTATGCTGGGATTGTTTCTGTGTCTTTTTCAGCATCAAGCTATCACATACCTAAGGATCAAAATCAGTTCTTTTGGGGGGGGGTAGTGGCAGGGTTTTATTAGGTAGTGCTGGCTGGCTTGAAACTTGCCAAGGAGACCAAGCTGGCCTCAAGTTTTCAGCAATCCTGGGTTTGCTTCCCTAGTGCTGGGAAGTCTTAGCTGAGGTTTCTATTGCTGTGAAGAGACACCATGACCATGGCAACTCTTAGAAAGGAAAACAGTTAATTGAGGTGGAGGCTTATAGTTCAGAGATTCAGTCCATCATGGCGGGGAGCACGACAGCATGCAGACAGGCATGGTGCTGAAGAAATAGCCAAGTGTCCTACATCTTGCAGGCAACAGGAAGCTGACTGACACACTGGGCATTATCCTGAGCATAGGAAACCTCAAAGCCCGCCCCCACAGTAACACACTTCCTCCAACAAGACCATACCCACTCCAACAAAGCCACACCTCCTAATAGTACTACTCCCTATGAGATTATGGGATGATGGGGGCCAATTCCATTCAAACTACCTCATGGGATTACAGGCAGATGCCACTGCAGGCTCAAATTATCTTTTAGTCTTTATAGATCCAGATCTTATCACAGTATTTAGTTAATAGTAGAAATGCGATAAACATATTAATTATAATATTTTCTTGACTAGCCTGATTTTAAGGAAATTTTCATAAGTATCTTTGCAACAACCCTGTTCATTAGATACTAATTACTAAAATAATTACTTGTAGAGCTTAGAAAAGTTAAATAACTCATCTAAAGCCATGCTGCTAATAATTGGTGGAATAGAAGTTTGAACTTATGTAATTTGATTCAGAGGCCAGGCAGAAGAGAGAGAGGGACAGGGAGGGGAAAGGAGGGGTGGAGAGAAAAAGGGGAAGAGAAAGGGGTGGGGAACATGTATATTATAGGCTTACAAATAGTTGTATAAATGCCTACGATAGATTTGTGGCAGGGAGGGGTGGAATTGTGGCAGGAATTGCTGGTTGAGGCTGAATCACTGATATTCTAGTATATTATGATAAAGCTTAAGGATTCTGTTCTATGGCTAATGAAATTCATTTAAAATTTAAGCTTTAGAATTATATAATAATGCTTAGAAAGGAATGTGCGTGTGTGTAATGGGTAAAGGAGACAACTGGGCAGCTTTGATAGCAGAAATTAATCAGATAATTCACTCAGTGGCGTTTATTATGTATAGCAAACTTGAACTAAGTTGATATTTGGAAATAATCTGTCAAAATATTCTGTAATCAAGCATCTACACATGTATACTATAGAGCAGTAATTCAGTCTTTATGTTTATTCTTTGGTGTGCATTAATACGTTACCATTTTTAAGTGTCTCCTGCTATAATTCTATAATATTTAGACATAAAATTAGATACATTTAATTTTGCTCTAGCTCTAATGAGTTTACTGCTTGCCAAACCCTCCCTCCTCAGGCGCTCCTCATTTCCTCTCTCAGACCTGCAAATTAAGATTTTTATGTTGGTAAGTGGAGAAGAAGTTTAGACTAGGGAGTCTGAACGGCATAAGGAAAAGACAGCGGTGTCCAGCACTTGGTGCTGAGGTGGTGACTGAGGTGGTAACTCATTCATCACTGAGTTCTGCATTCTAGTATTCTTTCAAACAACCCTACTGGGCCACATAGCAATTCCTCAAGGATGTCTTCTTTTTTCTAGATACAAGTGGACCTCAGTTTGTACTTGACTCTTTTGTGACATCTCTTTCTTATTTTTCCTTTATTTTAGTTGGATTCCTTCTGATAAAGTTCTAGAAGAGCCCCAAAGAAATCTTTACACTTGTTATAATGTATTTTGTCTTCGCAATACTAATGTTTTTCTTTTCTCTTGTTTGGGGCTTTGAGTCATGGGATATTCAGAACTAAGCAGAGTTTGAGAGAGATTAATGAGATCTTTTGAATGTTGTCAGCACATACTGTTGACAACTTGATAATATTAACCGATATTAACCATACTATAATGGCTGCCTGCTATGTGTCTGTCCTGTGCTAAATATTTTGCACAGGTGATTGGTAATAAGCACGTTAATACTAAAGTAAGCTGACTGCCTTTAAAGATGGGAAACTGAAGCTAAGAGAAGGAGTGACAGTCCCAGGGTCTCACAGCTGGTAAGTGACAGATCTGGAGTTCAAGTCCCACTTCGTCTGACTCTGAACTCTAGAGACTTACTCCTTGAATGGCCATCTCTTAACTATCGATGTTGAAACAGTTTAGGAGTGTATAACTATATGGCAGCAAAAATAGAACAAAAGATCAGGACTATTGAATTTCTAGTTTTGAATATCACAAAATTTTATTTTAGCCTTCAACGATTTGAAATGGGAGGACAGATGAATTTGTTAAAATTCTAAATGGGATTTTTTTTTAATGTTTCAAATCGAGAATGGATGGTCTTATTTCAAGTTTATGGTCATCAAGAATGAGTTTTCTGTCTCCAGCTTTAAGACAAAATTGGCTGCAGCACTGGCAAGGTGTCGGATCAAGCATGACGCTCTCTCGATTTACCAAATCCTCCCGGAGACAGTTAGGAGACAGGAGCAGAGGGCCTCCACTCTGCCTCTCTATGCTTGGATAAACACTGGTAAAATCAGGTACGCACTTCAGGCCAGTTCTCATCCTATTTCAAATCTCCATTCTCTTAAGAGAATGTAATAAATATTTCCTTCCTAAGGGGTGAGGCCACATTAGGGAAATGATTAGAGTCACAGTTAACTTCAGCTCCTACCATCAATTTACTGAATTGATAAGATTCTATTAATACGCTACACTTTCTGTTTCTAATTATCTTTTAACTTTGCTAAAATTGTTTTTATCTCATGCAGTATGTATCGTGATATTTTTCATTGTTGCAGGAACAAAAGTATTAATGTTAAATATGTTTTAATGCATTCTATTTGTAATTATGTTTGTGCTTACAGCCCTGAAGAAGTTTATAGTAGTTTGAGGAGAAAAGGTTATAATAAAGTCAAATCTGTATTGCATCTCGATGATAAAGTGTTTGCTGTGGATCAGCATTGCTATGATGTCATAATTTTTCCATCTCATCTCAAAAAAGATCTTGCAAACATAGATCTTTTCAAAGATTATAAACTCATTTTTCAGGTAAACTACTATTTACTTTCATTGTGAATCTGAATAGTCCTGTTTACCCAAAGAATCCTTGCACCTGAAAATGAATTTAAGGTGGATTAACTCAGTGCTCTAGGGTTTATCCCTTCCCTACGCCTATATTCTTTAATTTGCCTTGGTTTTCTTGAGATAGGATCTTGTTATATAGTTCAGGCTACCCTGGAACCCTTTATCTTGCTCAGGCTAGCCTCACATTCATGGCAGTCATACAGCTTCAGGCTCTCAAGGGCTGGGATTATAGATTTATGCCATTATGCCCAGCTTCCACCCCCATATCCTTAGATAGAATCTCTTATCCTTTCTGCCCAGTTTCCTTTTATAATTTTCTCAAACATCTCCATTTTAAACTGAGCTAGCAGCAGTTTAGATGCTGGTGTAATTGGGAGTTAAAAATGGTAGTAGTGGGTGAATGGGGTTTCATGAATGGAAACTAAGGGACTGGAGAGATGGCCCACAGGTTAAGAGAGCACCTACATCAGGCCTCTCACAACTGCCTATAACTCGGGCTCCAGAGGACCTGATGGCACCTTCTGGCCTCTGGAGGCACTGCAGTCATGTGCACAAATCCCCACACAGCCACATAATTAAAAACATTCACAACTCTTAATCCCAGTACTCAGGAGGCAGAGCAGGCGGATCTTTGTGAGTTCGAGGCCAGCCTGGTCTACAGAGCGAGATCCAGGGAAGACACAAAGCTACACAGGGAAACCCTGTCTCGAAAAACAAAACAAACAAACAAACAAACATTCACAACTCAAAAGAATGGAAGCCAAGCCACAATAATCTATAAATTTTGATGTTTTAGGATTGGTTTGTCACTATACAGGTAATAAATGGTATACATAATTTAGGTTAAATGAGTAAGCCTTTTGTTTTAAGTATATTTATCAGTTACCTTTGTTAACTTTCATTTAGACATATATTAAGATGCTTCACTAAAATGGATCAGGTACCTTTTCAAAATTCCTACCAAGCGTTTATTTGCATTTAAAGTAAAAATAAGTCATCTAATTTTTCTGTTACACACTTTGAAATTCTAATCATACTATTCTCTGTAGGATAAATCTCGAAGTCTTGCTGTCCACTCTGTAAAAGCTTTATTAAATATGGATGATGATATCTTAATGGTCAACACAGGCTCATGGTACACAGTTGCCCATATGTCAATCTTAACAAATAATAATACTTCAAAAATATTTGTATGTGGGATACAATCACCAGATAAGGAACCTGACGTGAAGAAACTTTTTACAAAAATGGGATGTCAAAGTATGTACAAATATTATTTGATGATTATTGTTCCAAAAGAATCTAGAAATAGTAAAGTGTTTGAATTTACTATGTTTTTGTAATATAAACTATATGTGAACTAGCCTTCTAAAATCCTCACAAATCTTCATCAGGGTATTTGTGTTTGATATTGGGTTAATAGGTCTAGGTTAAAGTAATTAGCACCGAGGTATTTGGGGATGTAGTTTGCTTTTCTCTGTGACATAATAACATCTGATTCAAGGCTTATCATTTAATAGATAAGAAGATGTTAATGCAGATGTTTAATTGACAAAAGGAACTTCAGGAAATAGAAACGAAGTCTTTTATGCTCCCACTTTTAAAGTTCTCATTGGGTCATGAGAAGACCACACTTTACTAGAGATGCAGTGAGGCTGAAAAGTAGACCAAGTGGCTGGCGGAGTCACAGGGCCAGAGAAACAATCTGTATATAATTGCAGGCTTGACTAGGAAAGGTAGCCTGGAATCCAGGATTTCACTCAGAACACAGAAGTGTACCCTGGGAGTGGTCAGTCCTTGGTCCTCTCGCAAACTGAATCCCAAATGTCTCCCATCTCGATTTCTAATTGAGTTAAGGTGACCTGGGACTTATAGTAAGCAGTCTTAGGTGGGCCCATACTACCTGCCAGAAGCAAAAGTAACCCCTCTGGGGGAAAAAAACCAAAGTTCAAGTTCTCTCCTAAATATTTCCAAATGCAATGTCTAGCGCTCAGTTAAAAATAGATAAAAAAAGATGTGACTCAAAAACACTGAACTGAAAAGAAAAGAGACTGTATTATTTTAGCCCTAAACCTGAGAAATGATAGATAGGACTCAAAGAGAGGACACTAGACGGGAGTGAGACCCACCAAGGACTCAGATACTGGATCTGTCAGCTGAGGACTTTAACTGGGACTAATGGTTCCGAGCTACTCAGCTAAGTTAATACGGTAGGCGTCACAGTGTGACTGCTGAAAGACAAAGCGTAGTCAGCAGCCAGGCTCACCATCCGTAGCTGAAGAGACTGATGGTGAGCTATAAACTTTGAACAATAATGCAAGCCCAAAGAAGATTCTAGAAATATAAAAATGCGCTGTGTACAATTAAGAAATAAATAGGTTGGGGGAGCCCAGTAAGGGCAATGTGTACATAGCATGTGCATAGCATGGGCAACACCCTGGGTTTGATCTCCATTACCAAATAAAAGGAAAAAGAAGAGAAGAAAAGACTGAGAATGGATACATCCATGCATATATGTGTGAGCCCCCCCC
>CABHPH010037888.1:0-21722 GCA_902168325.1 Peromyscus nudipes | reverse complement strand
CAAACAAACAAACAAACAAACAAACAAACAAACACAACAACAACCAAAGAAAACAATACCAAACTGCGTCTTAATAAAATTCATCAAAACCAGTGATGAAGGAAAAACCGTAAAGATAAAAAGCAGGCTAGGAACAGTAGATATGACGTCAGAAGTAGTGAGAGGGAGAAGACATACACAAAGAAAACGTCTTTAATGTCAGAGGAAATACCTTTTAAAAGGATATATAAAAACTTTAAGAACTTACTAGAAGCAATCTTGTACTACAAGCAATGTTAAAGTTTGTCTTTTCAGTAGAACTAAAATGACACCACATGGAAATATGGATATACATAATGGACTGAGGAGGACTAAATGCGATAATACCCTTGTAAATACATCTTTCATATTACTTAAATCTCATAAAAGACAACTGATGCTTTAAATAAACATAGCAGTGAATTGTGAGGTTTATAAATATGTAAAAGTAAAATTTATGGCAGCTCTACCATGAAGGATGCGGGAGAAGGTATGGAATTATACTGTTGCTAGGTTTGTACATGATGTATGAGATGATATAAATTAACTAGAACATAGTATTTAATCACTTAAAATAGTTTAGATAATCTTGAAACCACTTTTAGAATAGCAAAACAAAAGTTACAGTTAGTAGGTCAACAAAGAAGAGAAAATGTGATCATAGACATATACAACTTAAAGTAGAAAATAGGAAAGGAAAAACAAAGAAAGACAAATAGCAGCATGATACATTAACCACACCAATAATCACTTTAAAAACTAAATGACTCTGGGTATAGAGGCATATGCCTACAATTTAAGCCCTGGGATGGTTGAAGTAGGGGAACATTAGTTCAAGAAAAGCCTGGGATACATAGTAAGACTTGTCTAAAAATAAAATAATTTTAAAAGCACACCAAGAAATAAATGATCTAATCCTACTGGAATAGCTCAGTGATAGAGTTGTTGTCCTAGGATTGATCCTGAGGGTAGTGAGAAAAAAATGTATCTCTCTAATTAACAGACATATAATTAACACACACACACACACACACACACACACACACACACAATGTACTTTAAATATATAGAGAAAAATTATAGGCTAAAAGTGAGGGGATGGCATAGCACTGTGGTGGTTAATTTTGATTATCATCTTGATTTGATGAAGAAACATTAGTGAATCACACCTTTACATGTGTTTATAAGGACATTTCAATAGAGGATTAAGGGATGGGGAAATTCTACACTAAACATACATGACATTGTACCATGAGCTGGGATACTAGAGGGAATAAAACAGAAAAAGGGAAGATGGGAGCTGAGTGCTGGCATAGCTTTCTCTGATTGCAGATCAACAGTGGATGATACATTCTTTTCAAGCATATATGAAATATTTTCCAAAGTAGAATATATGCTTAGGCATAGAACATTTCTCAATAAATTTGAAAGGACTCATGTAATATACAGCATATCTATTTCCCACAACCTTGAGCCTTAGGTGTGGACATGTTTTGTAGATACATCTGTTGGGACTGTGCTCCACAACTTTGAACATTGATTGGTTGTGGTTTTATGTAGTGGTCTCTGTCTATTGTAAAAAGATATTTCCTGGATGAGGGGTGAAGACTATACTTATTTGTGGGTATAAGGACAGATTATCCTTAGGGATTGTGCTGGTTTAGTAAATTACTAAATTTACTAAAATTTATAGTTTATTATATGGTTATAGATTCCCTTCCAATACCTACGACTTCACTAGCATGGAGTAGTTACTAGGTTTCCAGTACCAGGCATGGTACCCCTTTTATTGAGCAGGTCTAAAGTCCAATTAGAGAGAAGCTGGCTACTGCCATTGTATGGGTACCAGTATTGCACCCTTAGAGTTATTGTAACATGCTGGTGCCAAAAGGTACCATGCAAACTCATGCTCAGTGAGGGGGCTTTCAGGTCAGTTCTAGATCAAGAGTCTCTGGGCCCTGTTTCTGGAGTACATGGTGTCTTTAGCTATAGGGAGTTACCTTCCACCTCTGGGAGGTAATCAAGGACATCAGCAATAGGCTGTATATTTTGGGAGTCTCTTGGACAGGGAGTTTTCCATGAGATTGTGTCTTGTAATATCAGAAGCTACGTCAATAAAGTCTCATCAGTATGACTGCACAAATGTGAGATGGACAAAGATGACACCAATGAACATACCAAACTGGATGGAGAAAAGTCCAGGAGGCCTCAACCCTATACAAAGAACTACAGGCAACTGAGAAAAACTGGGAATGGGAGAGGTGGCCTTCCCTAGAGAAAAGCACACCAAGTAATTGTCCAGTGCCCAATGGTCAGCACTGAAAACACACATTTAGGTAACATTTACAAGACCAAACAGGTTATATTTAGGAATATATATGTGTGTACATGTGCACATATGCATTCAATAATAATTAGTAAAAAAAAAGCAATGAATTTGAAGGAGAGCTTGGAGGGGTGTATGGGAGGGTTTTGAGGGAGAAAAGGAAAAGGAGAACTGTCATGATTAAATTATAATCTCAAAAATTTTATTTTACAGAAGTGAGATTGAATGAGAGAAAAATAGAGATAACAGAGTATTTCCTAAATACTTGAATACTAAAGAATAGAATTCCAAGTAATCTTTGAATAGAAATAAAAAAATCACAATGGAAATGAGGAAATATATTCAGTCAACTGAAATCACACATTAGAATTTGTAGTATGAAACTGGAAGTCGATTAGAAAGCTCTCAAAAAAAAGAAAAAGAAAAAGAAACAACTGGAAAAGACAAGCCAAAGAAAAGATGGAAGCAAATGTGCACACAAATAGCACAGGAAACAGTGCAGCAGGGAAACCAAAATTGGACTCCTTGAGAAGATGAAGTTGATAAACCTCTAGCCAGAGTGATCAGGAAATGAGAAAAGAACAAAAATTCCCAATATCAAGAAGGACACAGAACTACATATTCTACTGTTATTCAAAGTGAATTAACAACTTTGTGCCAACATATTTGAAAACACATTGACAGAGAAACTATCAAATCCCCTTCAAGAAGAACAACTATATACCTACTAAAGAAATTGTGCCTGCAGTAAAAAATCTTCCTGCAAGTATATGTTTAGGTCCAGTCATCTTCATTGGCGAATCCTACTAAACAATTAAAGAAGAAAGAATATCAAATCTACTATAAATTTTCTTTAAGAAAACAGAATGAAGAATTATTGCCCAATTCATTTTATGAGAATAGCATTGCCCTGATACCCAAATCAGAAAATGATGAAACAACAACAAAGATATCAACTACTATTCTTCATGAATATTGATGGGAAAATGTCTAAACAAAATTCTTGCGAATCAAATCCAACAGTATACTAAAAGTATAAATACCATTGCCAAGTGGGATTTATTCCAGGAATGAGGAGTTGGTTGAACATTTAAAAATAAATGCAATTTACCATATTAATGAACTACAGGGAAAATGGTATGATTTCAGGAGATGAAGAAAAGCATTTCACAAAAATTAACATACATCACATATTAAAAAAACACAGCAAAATTATCATAAAGAGCATTTAAAAAGCCTAAAGCAGACATTGTATGCAATGATGAAAGATTCAATTGTTTTCTATTTGGTCAGGTAAAAGGCAAGAATGTCTGCTTTCACTTCTAGTTAACACTCTACCAGTGCAGAATTTTTGGAAAGTATAATTAAACAGGGAAATAAAACAGACTTTATGCACAGATTTTTTTGTACTAAATGTGATCATATCTACAAAAAGGTACTAGAATTAAAACAATGTTGCCAGGTGTAGAGTCAATGTACAGGAATCAAGTAAATCAGGCTGTGATTTTTGATTATTTGTTTTCTACTTCTTTATCTTTTCTTGTCTCATGGCACTGGCTAAAATATTCACTACTATGCTGAACAGTAGTCAATCTTGGGGACATCTTCGGATTCTCATTTTATTTAATCTTATTTTTTACGTTATGTCTATGGGTGTTTTCCCTCCATGTTTGTCGGTGTACCATGTGCATGCAGTGCTCAAAGAAGCCAGAAGAGGGCATCAGATCCTCTAGAACTGGAGTTACAGACAGTTATTAGGTGCCAGGTAAGTGCAGGGAACCAAATCCAGGTACATTCTGTGAAAGAGCAACAACTGCTCTTAACTGCCGAGTCATCTTTCCAGCCCTGGTCTCTAATCTTAAAGGGAAGAATTTCCAATTTTCTACTGTAAGAATGATTGCTGTAGTTACTGGTATGATGCCCTTTATCAGGTATAGGAAGAGAGCCATTAGTCCTAGGTAGCTGAGACTCTATCTTATTAAGTGAATGAATGTTAGATAATATTGATGTATTTTCTGTATAATTAATGTTTTTTGTTTTCTTCCTTAATCTGTTAAAACAAAAATTGCATTAAATAAATATCCAAAGTAATCTTGTATTCCTCAAATAAACCCAACTTGGTAAATATTCATTATGGCTTTTTTTATACCTTGCTGATATTAGTTTACTAATGTTTGGTTTATAAATCTTACATCTACCACCGTGAGTGAGACTTACCATATTCCTTGATGATATGGTTCTGGTCATGTTTGGTTACCAAAATAACTTGTGGAGTACTACTAATTTTTTTTTCTATAGAGGAATTTGGATAATAAAAGACTGAACAGTTCCTTGAATGACTTGTACAACTTGTCTGATAGTACTATGAACATGGTATCCCCTGGAGGAGCAATGTTATGTTCTGATTCCCTGCCTCGTTAGAGAATGGTTAGGGGACTTCTTGAAATTTGTACTTTTTAAGTCATGTTTACAAATTCCGTTTTAAAACAATGTATCCAGTCTGAGATCCAAGTTTTCAAGTATATTAAACTCTTCATGCCACCTGACTTTATCTTTTCAATCTGTGTAGCATCTGTAATAACTTCATAATTATAAACTTTGAAAGCACACATTTGTATTTCCTGTCTTCCCCCTCCTCCCCATGATTAATCTTGCTAGAAGTATGTAGTTAGTCATTTCAAAAAAAACTCCTTTTGGCTTAGCTGATGCTCCGCATTTGTTTTATATTTCAATCACCCTTTTCATATATTTATTATTTCATTATTTCTGTTTTCTTGGGGATTGATTGTTCTAACAGTCTTTCTTTAGTTTGTTAAATTAGTTAATGGATTCTGAAATTTCCTTTTAGAGACACGTTTTATTTTCCTCTAAATTTCACTTTAGTTCAACCCATAAGTTTTGACATATAATAATTGTGCTGTCTTTTAATTGTGAACATGCAGAATTTTCTTTATAATATTTGCTTAGAAGTCTTCTAAATGTTATTTCAATTTTCCATGTATTTGGATTTCTTACAGTCATATTTTAGGTTGATTTATGACTTAGTTATAGTTTATTTTACCTTTAAACATTAACAATTTTTTTTTATTTTTAAAATATTTATTTGGAAGGTAATTAGAGAAAAACAAGATTGGATGCACATAGACATTTTGAATGAGTGAAAGTCATAGGCCTGAGGATTACTTATATACAAAGTAGGAAAAATTATCCTCTGACAAGAATTAAGTATAGCTGGGCGGTGGTGGCGCACGCCTTTAATCCCAGCACTCGGGAGGCAGAGGCAGGCGGATCTCTGTGACTTCGAGGCCAGCCTGGTCTACAGAGTGAGTTCCAGGAAAGGCGCAAACCTACACAGAGAAACCCTGTCTCAAAAAACCAAAAAAAAAAAAAAGAATTAAGTATATTGTCTCCATATCTGAGTGTTTTAGTCCTAACAATAAAATGAATACATACTCATCTCTGGGACTCATTTTTAGCCTAAATCTGTGCTACTGATATTCATTCATATAATTTTTCATATTAATATTGGAATTAATATGCAGCACATAGATCTTAGTCATATATAAACCAGTCAATGTTCTTTTTTTTTTTCTATCTGTTTGGGAGGCATCCAGGCAGTTGGACCGGGTCCTGTGCTCAGTGCATGAATTGGCTGTTTGAAACCTGGGGCTTAGCAGAGACGCTTGGCTCAGCCTGGGAGGAGGGGACTAGACCTGTCTGGACTAAGTCCACCAGATTGATCACAATCCTCGGGGGAGTCTTTGCCCTGGAGGAGATGGAAATGGGGGGGGGGCGGGGGGGGGGGGGGGGAGGGGAGGGGGGGGGGGCGGGAGGGGGAAGAACGGGGGAATCTAGGACTGATATGTAAAGTTGAATTATATTGTAAAATAAAATAAAATAAATTCAAAAAAACATTAACAATCTTATTCTTACATTTTATTTATTTGTGTTTTGGGGTGTCAGAGGAAAACTTGTGGCAGTTAATTCTCTCCTTCCACCATGTGGGTTCTAGGGATGGAACTCATGCCATCAGACTTGGCACCATGTGCCCTTACCCACTGAACCATCTCTCTAGCCCCATTATAATTTGCTGATTATTTGTCTTGTTTTTGAGATTACCATATAATTATACAATTTCTCCCTTCCATTTCCTCCCTCCAAATCTTCGCATATACCCCTCCTTTTTCTCTTTCAAATTCATGAACTCCTTTTTATTGCTTTTACATGCATATATGTATATACATATATATTCCTAGATATAACCTGCTTGGTATATATAATGTTACTTGCATGAATTTGGCTATTTCTCCACTCTTGGCATTCTTTAATTTCCTGTAGCTCTTTGTGTAGGATTGAAGCCTCATGATCTTTTCTTTAATTTAACTTCTTTAATGACTCTTTGGGAGTTCCACATCATGCTCCCCAATTCTGCTCACCTCTCGGTCCCCCTTATCCTCCCCTCATCCCTGCCACACACCCCCACAAAACAAAACAAAGTAAGCAAGCAGACAAACAAACGCAAAAACAACGCCCCCAAAGACAACGAAACAACAACAACAACAACAACAACAACAACAACAACAGAAAAATCTCTTTGCTTTTCCTTCTTTCCTGCCTCTCCAATACCTCTTCATTCTTCCTGGTGGCATTGGAGGCTTTGGTGTGCCAAATAGCATACCCCTTTGTCCCATCAGCTTTACTGGCAAATAGTCATTGCAATGAGTCACTGGTCTGGTTCAAGGCCTCTGTTTTCTGGTACACCATCCTCACTGGATCCTAATCAGAACTCCTCTGGGATATCCTGTGGCCACCCTAAATCTTGGAGATCCTGCAGGTATTGGTCCTGTGTTTTGGACATCTTGTGGGTATCCTTCTATAGGACCAGTCCCTTCATGAGCTCCAGCAGGTCCTAGATGAGGTAGATGCTAGGATGGGTCAGCCCAAGGCCAGTCTATGGGCCTGGGTGGTAGCCATCACACTAGTCAGTCTGGGCCACTGTGGGTCACCTGCCTCAGATAAGGTGGGCCCTGTCAGCTCCCCTACATGTATGCCCTCAGGGCCGGTTCACACTCACCTGTGGTGAGAGGTGGGGGCCATGTCTCCTGAGTGCAAGGGCCAGCTCTCTTGCTGTACTGTCCAGCTAGAGGCAAGGCCAGATTTCCCAGGGCCAGCGAAGGGCCAGGAGGGCTCAGAATGGCCCTCTGATTTCATCTGGCATGGTTCCTAAGGCTTCTTGAGGTGACATATACCGGAGACATCAACACAAACCGCAGCTGCAGCTGGACCACAAACCCAGACATGTTCATCGGCAGCAGCTTGGTCTGGACGACATCCTGGCTCTTGGTGGAAGCACTGGCCTCTCAGATTGGGATAGTTCTGGAAGTTGTATGGCTGCTGGACATCACCAAGGCCTCAGGTTCCGACTCTAACTCTGGGCCTTCATGTGACCTTTGGTGGCAATGCAGGACCTGGACATGGTCCTCCACAACATCTGGGTCTGGATGTCACCACTGCCCCAGTATGAATATGGCCCTGAGACACCAACATGGCTCTCAATCTCGTGTGTCTGCAAGGCCATAGATGGTAACAGGAACATTGAACATCAGCACAGACCCCTACTGCAGTAGGACCCCGGACCCTGACATGGCTCTCAGCTGCATCTCTGGCCCAGATATCACCATGACATTGAGTAGCAGCGCAGGCCACTCAGATCTGGATGCATCCTGGTCCTCAGACACCAACCTGGACTCGGGTGGCTGATCTGACCCTGTGCATCCTCATGATGAGGCCTCGTGATCTTTCCCCTGTTCACTTTGGCATGTCTATTGTTGTTGTCCCTGTTCAGTTCAGTTCAATTTGTTTTTATAAATTATATTTCAATGTCTGCAAACAATGTATGTGCAATGCCCATGGTGGCCATAAAACAACAGGAGATCCTTAAGGACTGGAGTTACAAATAGTTGTGAATCACCATGTTAGTGCTGGGAATGGAACCCTTGTCCTCCAGAAGAGCAGCCAGTTCCTTCAGCCAAGAGTCATCTCTCTAGCACCCATGTACTGTGTTTTTACACAGAGATATAAATAAAGGTAAGTATTTATATTTTATAAGTCGTTTACAACTGGATATTGTTGTTTTAATTATACTGACCCTGCTTTTAACATTTCAATTGAAGAATTTGGTACACTTACCTTTATAGAAATCACAGATATATTCTGGGCTTTTTAATCTGTCCCCTTTTCTGCCTCTTGTCCCTCTGTTTCTTGAGGTTTTTTTTCCTTGCTTACATTTTCTTATTCCATTTTGCCCTACCTATTTGGAATGTATATAGTGTGTATCTATGGTTTTGTTGATTATTTGTGTTGTTTTTATCATGTTTACTATAAAAAGGCTAAAATAAATACTTTTCTATTTCCTTAATAATTGAACTTTTGAAGAGAAGACTCACAGCACACACTTACCACGTATGACTTCCAAAAACATGGTGGAGCGGCATTCTTCTTGCAATCTGCTCACTATTCCAAATTTCACAAAGAGACATAGACTTGAAAGCTATAATAGCTTCATTTTGTTTAACAAGAAGTTGTGTTCTGCAAAAGAAAAAGTCTTATCTATAAAAGTAACTCATTTAATCATGAAGGGAAAATAATGTCATTTGCATATTTTCCCAATCATCAAATTTAAGCAATTGTCTAGGGAACGTTATCAACATTAACAAAAAAATTAGATGTGAAGTATTCTTATTGACATATAGTTATTATACAGATTATGCTGTACAATGTCCATTTTATATACAATATAATAAAAATACGTTATAATAAAAATCATGTTAACTTACGTATCATCTCAAATGTTTTTAACTTCTTTGTGTTGGGAACATGGAAAATATTTCTAGCTATTTTGAAATCAACAGTGTAGTACTGTTAATAATATCTTGATAAAGGATACTGGAACTTTTCCCTCCTATCTAATGATATTTTTCCATATAGTGACCAATATTCTGTATATTCCCTATCTCTATATTCTAGTCATCTTCTGACAACCATTTTCTCTACTCTGCTTCTGCAAAATCAACTTGTTTAATTTCTACATGTGAGTGATATATGTCTTTCTGTCTCTTGGATTATTTCGTTTAACACAGTATCCTCCAGTTCCCTCCACATTTATGTAAATGACAGGAATTAATTTTTTATGTCTGAGTAATACTCCATTGTGTATGCATACTACATTTAATTTATCCATTCATATGTTAGCGGGCACTAGGTTGATTTCATATCTTGGCTATTGTGAATAGTGCTGCAATAAACATGGGAGTGCAGATGTCTCTTTGGCAAAATGACTTCATTTCCTTTGGATGTAAACCCAGTAGTGGGAATGCTGGATCATATGGTAGTTCTATCTTTAGGTTTTTGAGATGCATCCATACTGTTTTCCATGTTGCTGTATAATTACACTCCCACCAACAGTGCATTAGAGCTCCTCTATCTCTGCTTTCCTGCCAGCATTTGTTGCTTTTTCTCTTGGTTATCATAGCCCTTCTAACTGAGGACCACACCTATAGTTTTTAAAGAATTGACACATTACAGCCCATTCATAGATGCTATATAAATTAATGTATACAGGCATTACTTGAAACCTACTAGTAATCTTATACTTTGTTCCTTCCAGTTCTTTCTTTCTAAGAGAGAGAGGGGGAAGAAAAGAGAGAATCTTTCATTGTGGTGCTATAGATGGAACTCCAGGGCACTGGACATGTAGAGAGTTGCTCTACCATTAAGCTGAATCCTGACCTCTCAAGAATGAGTCTCTCTTTGTAGTTCAGATTGCGCTAGAAGTCACTGTGTGGGCTAGTTTTGAAGTGGTGATCCTCCTGTCTCCACCTCACAAATATCTGGAATTACAGGCATGCCCTGCTCCTTGTAGTTCTTAGAAGACAGGGACCACGTCTTTATTCTCCTCTATATTTGAAATTTTTTCAAACATGCCCAGAAGTAGGGAGACAAGTTGATAAATCTTATATGAACTTCTAGATATTACACAACTAACTACACCTTAAATAGAAATCATAAAGTTAAGTCAGGCAGTGGTGGCACGTGCCTTTAATCCCAGCACTCAGGAGGCAGAGGTAGGAGAATCCCTGAGTTTGAGGCCAGCCTTGTCTACAGAGAAAGTTCCAGGATGGCTAGGGTCTTTTCTCTCAAAAAGAAAGAAAGAAAAAAAGAAAAAGAAAAAAGAAATCATAAAGTTAAGACAAATTAAAGCAAGTTTAAATCCAGTTAGGTTTTATATTCTATTTTTAAAATCATTTTTTGAGATTATACTATAATTACATCATTTCCCCCTTCCCCTTTCTCCCTCCGAATCCACCCATATGCTCCTTCTTTCTCTCATTCAAATCCATGGCCTCTTTTTTTCATTAATCATTTCTACACACACACACACACACACACACACAAATGCATTTCATTTCTAAATATGTAAATACAACCTGCTCAGTCTGGATAATGCTACTTATATGTATTATATTCTATTTTTAACAATCAGATTATTTTAAATTGTCTGTCTTTTAAGGTAAAATGATGCCAGGCCGTGGTGGCGCACACCTTTAATCCCAGCACTTGGGAGGCAGAGGCAGGCGGATCTCTGTGAGTTCGAGGCCAGCCTGGGCTACAGAGTGAGTACCAGGACAGGCTCCAAAGCTACACAGAGAAACCCTGTCTCAAAACAACAACAACAACAAACCCCCCCCCCAAAAAAAAGCCGGGCGTTGGTGGCGCACGCCTTTAATCCCAGCACTCGGGAGGCAGAGGCAGGCGGATCTCTGTGAGTTTGAGGCCAGCCTGGGCTACCAAGTCAGCTCCAGGAAAGGCGCAAAGCTACACAGAGAAACCCTGTCTCGAAAAACCAAAAAAAAAAAAAATGTAAAATGACACCTTCATTAACAGATCCATAAACACTAGAAACTCGTGGTGGCAGTGAGATTTTGTTTTCTAATTTATTTAGAGTATAGGTTCATTATAATCTGATCATTACCGCGATTTTTTTAATGCAAGATTCAGCTATTTTTACTGTCATACTCTTAATATCATGTCCAGTTTTAGGTTCCTGGCATCACATAGATGATTTTTCATATTGATCATGCCTGAAATGCCCTCTAGAAGAAACAGCTAGGGAAAAATTCCTGGTATGCCTTCTTGTCTTGCTTCTATTCTCATTCTTTTGGTCGCACCCATACATTGGAGAAAGGGTCCATTATCAGTTTCTAAGCAGTTAATGATGAAGTAGCACCTTATAGTAAAAAGAGCTCTGCACTTGTTATTCAAGTCATGACTCTTGTTCTTGGGAGCTCTGTGCTCTTGCGAAAGAGTCTGATCCTTGTTTGATCATTTGTGAAGGAAGGGGGTCAGACTGGACATAGTAATCCACACTCTCACTAATCTGCATTTCTGTTAAGTCATGAATTAGAAACCAAAGGTTTTCTTTTATTCATAAAGAGTATCACACTGAATATAATTTGAAGGCACTCAAGGTATATCTAGCCTCTTCGTACATACAATGTCAGAACTTCTATTGTGATCCATTTCATTGAATTTGACCTTGTCTCTTATTGCTGGTCTTCTTTTTGATAAAAAAAATTATATACAGGTGTGTAGCTGTGAATGAAATACCCATGCTGCCTTTTACCCAGTTTGGATAGACTTTGATGTCCAAAGTTGACAATGGGTACAAAGGGTAAACACAGAACGAGTAGAAAGATGGCAAAGACAGATTTCACTTTCTTCCCAATTATTTTACAGCTTGGCTCTTAGCATTGTTATGACTCAATCTCTCTGTGCTTGGCAAGGCTCAAATAAGAATAGTCTATTTGGTACCAGACTGGAACAGGGAGTCCCTGGAGGAGTATCAAATTCAGGTATTTCTGGTAGATTCTGTATGGAGTTCTTTATTCATTTTTTGATAAATGGGAATTTGTTTAGAAGCACCAAGGGACTTCTTTGAATAAACTATGAACATTGTTTTAAGGTCTTTATCATGTATGTTCTCCCAAACAGTCATAGTGACCACGAGTAGAAAGAATCCATATTGCAGTCCACTTCCGAATCCTAAGTGTTTGGTTTTTGTCATCCTCATCTGGTCCTGATCTCGGTTCCATGTTTGTAGCACGAATTGTTAAAAGGTCTTATTAATAAAAACAAAACCTGGAGGCAGATATTGGGGTGAACGCTGAAAGATCAGAGAAACAGAATAAGCTACAGCTAACCTCACCTCACCAACTTCACAGCTTATCTTGTTTCCTCAAACTGGAATTGTCTGAGTCCTCATCCAGAATGAATCTCAGCTGAACTGCTGCTAAAACCTCAAAGCTTAACAGGTTCTAGTTCTTGGTCCTCATGCCTTATATACCTTTCTGCTTCCTGCCACCACTTCCTGGGATTAAAGGCGTGCATCACCAGGCCTGGCTGTTTATAGAAAAGGGTAGACCATTGAATCTCCTCTGAAAAAAGGGAAGATATAGAAATGATAAAATAAAAGGCAGATTTTTGGATTTACTCAGAAAAGAAAAAAAAGAATATGGATATGATAATATAAAAAGGGAGATTATTGAATCTACTTTTAAAAAGGAACTACTTGTTTTAAGTAGGATAAGTAATAAAAATTTTTATCTGAATTTGTCAAATGATAATGGACTGGACATTGTTAATATATATAATGGAGTTTTTTGTCTGAATCTGTCAAATGTTAATGGACTAGACATTGTTAATGTAATTCTTGACTGTATATATCATATATACTTATTGGATATAGTTTTCTTGTATTAGTTATAAGCTTTTTTAAATTTTAGACAAAAAAGGGAAATATGGTGATATTGTGTTCCCCAATATATTGTGCACATTAATAAATTTATCTGGGGTCAGAAAACAGAACAGCCACTAGACATACATAGAGGCCAGAAAATGGTGGCACACACACCTTTAATCCTAGCATTCTGGAGGCAGAGATCCATCTGGATCTCTGTGAGTTCAAAGCCACACTGGAAACAGCCAGGCATGGTGACACACGCCTTTAATCCCAGGAAGTTATGGCAGGAAGCAGAAAGGTATATAAGGCGTGAGGACCAAGAACTAGAAGCTGTTAGGCTTTGAGGCTTTTAGCAGCAGTTCAGCTGAGATTTTTATTAGTAAGAGCTTTTAAGATTTGTGTTACACATGTTGGTCTTCAAAACTGCAAAGACTCCATCATCTGTAGTTGTTTTCCATATGTATCTCATGTCATCAACACTTGATACTATCCTAAAGAAAAGCAAAGTATTCTGTGTTCCCTCAATACTGAGTCAGTACTGATAGTAAAAGATATCTGCTGGGGCTAGGCATGGTGGTGTTTGGCAGGCAGATTTCTCTGAGTTTGAGGCCAGCCTCCACATGAGTAAGTTCCCAGACAGCCAGGGAGATACACAGTGAGAACTTGTCTTTTTTTTTAATTAATCTATTTTATACATATATAAAATTAAACTATATATAAATATAAATATAAATATAAATATAAATATAAATACAAATACAAATACAAATACAAATACAAATATAAATATAAATATAAATATAAATATATTGTTCTGCCTGCATGTATGCCTGCAGGCCAGAAGAGGGCACCAGATCTCAATTACAGATGGTTATGAGCCACCCTGTGGTTGCTGGGAATTGAACTCAGGACCTCTAGAAGAGCAGCCAGTGCTCTTAACTGCTGAGCCATATCTCCAGCCCGTGAGAACTTGTCTTAAAACAACAGAGATAAAATTGTTTTTAATGGAGTCTCATTAAAGAAGTCACTGCTTCTCTTTTCTGTAATAATGACAAGTATCGGTTATTTAACTTTGTATCACTCCGTTTTACTGTTATACTTCCATACCCAGATGAGAAGTGCATCATTGCTTTGGGTCACTCTGCATTGTATTCTAGCTCAAGTTGCCTGGCTATAGAAATGAGCTTTTGGAACTGCTCGGACTTCTGTGTAGGATACAGATTTCTTCTTTTGGTGGCAAATAATCACTCATTTTCATGGCCTAGGGAGGAGACAGATCTAGCTTGGAGGGCAACCACTTACAAGCTTGTTGTCCTTGGAAACCCAAGTGGACCATTTTCCTATTATATTTTCTACAACTTCATTTCAAATTATGCTTATAATACTATTAGCAAAATCAAAGGGATGATTCTGTTTGTGAATCGGAGGTTGAGGCCCAAAATACTTTAACTCTATTTAATCTATTACCCTGTGGAGTAAAGCATCAACTTAACTGAAAATGCTTTTTCAAAAATCTTACTTTACTTAGTAATGTCAACTTCCTTTACCATACCAATGAATTTTAAATTTCTTTTAAGAGAAAGATTTATTTTTTACTATGTGTATTCATGTGTAGCTATGTGAGGGGATGTACATCTGAGTACAGGTGTCTGTGGAGGCCAAAAGAGGGTGTTGAATTCCCTGGAGCTGGAGTTACAGATAGTTGTGAGCCTCCTAATATGGGTTCTGGGAACCAAATGTGGGTTCTCTGTAAGAACAATTTTTGGGGGGCCGGAGAGATGGCTCAGCAGTTAAGAGCACTGGCTGCTCTTCCAGAGGACATGATTCAATTCTGAGGACCCACATGGCAGCTCACAACTGTCTGTAACTCCAGTTCCAGGATCTGACCTCCACACCAAAGCACATAAAATAGAGGGTTTTTTTTAAAAAAAGAGTCAATAAAGACATTAAAAAAGAGCAATTTTTGTTCTTAATTGTTGAGTGACCTCTTTAGTCTCCTAAAATTTCTTTTTGAAATATAATTTTAAAAGAAAAGTTTGGCTTAACATTATAAACCCGAGGTCCTTATTCTAGATCACCTACCTATTAGCATGTAATAAATATTAGACAAATCTACTTAATCTCAGTGAACTTAGTTTGTTGTTTGTAAGATGAGAATGAGGGTATTCTCTCTGGCTAGGTCACAGAGATGTTATTGCAGGGAAAACGAGTGACTAGGGTGAGCTTTGTAAATCTCAGCGTATTTTCTGAGCATAAACCATTAGGCAAAATACTCAAAAACAGTGAAGTGACCTTCAACTAAGGCTCCAACCAAGGACTTCATCAAATATTGAATCACAAAAGAAAATTGTGCCTTTCACAATTGTTCTCTTTAGAGATGCTTTAAAGATGTACACAGAACCACCCTGGTCTAAAGTTGAGTTCATAATAATCAACATCCCTCTCATTATCAGGAAAGAAAAACCACTATGAAGATTCTGCGGCATTCAGATATCAAATAATCCAGAGGCCTGGATAATGCTGATGAGGAAAGTGGACTAAAAAGAGGGATTGATCATATGTCACCTTGGTTACAAGCACAGAGATGTAGCAATGGAATGAAAGGAGAAAATGTAGAATGTCGATAAAGTTCTGGGCGATCTAATTCATGAGTTAACCGTAGTGAAGACAAAAATTATCTTCTGAGTAGTAAAAACAGCCAGTCCTGTGATATACTCAGCCGTCAGATTGTGACTTTCTTTAGGCTCTTTTCTGTTTGGTATAAGATTACCAGAGATAGGTGCAGATTCAAACCACCAGTGCTTGAATAAAAAAGGCTGAAAGAAGGGGATCCCCACACTCCCTCTTCTCCCCACCCCCCAGGCCCAAACAGTCAGGCTTGGAAGACTTAAAGGGTTTCACTTCCGCCTGACTGCAGGAACCACAAGTTCCAGACTAGGTCGGAATTGGAATAATCACAGTCAAAATACACCCAGATGCTCTCACACACCCAGACGCGCGCGCATCCCTGGGCCATGGGGTGCACGTGAGCCCACACACCGCACACCCAGCCCTGTCTCTAGCCAGAGCATCCTCAGCAGCTGCCGCTGAAGAAGCCTCCTCCTTCTCTTCCTCCTCCTAGCACTGCCCCTGCTGCTGCTGGGATCGCCTATCCCCTCTCATCCTTTTTCCTCCTCCAACTCCTGCTCCTCCTCCCCGCATCCCCGGCTCCTCCTGTCCAGCAGCTAAAGGCGGAATCCTGGGCAGCAGCTTCCCTTCTCCTGCCACGAAGAGGTTGGAACAGGTATGTGCTGGGGGGCGCTTTGTTGCGGGTTGCTAGAACACCGGTGGCTCCCAGAGCCGCTGGGAGGAGCTCCGGGCAGAGAGAAGGGGAGATTATTTCCCAGTTTTCTGTGTTTCTGTATGAATCGATTGTGGGGAGGTAGGATAGAAAGACACCTCTGTCCCTTTGCCATTTCTTCCCTCTTGGTTCATGGCGAGAGAGCACTGAAGCTACTCGGACTCCCGCTCCCGCCCATCCCTAAAGCTCTTTCTTTTCGCCCCCCTTCTAGCATCCACTTCCCAAAGCTGAGCTTTCTCTTGTTCTGGGAGCTGAGGGATGGGGGCGGGGAGAGATGGATAGAGTGAATCCACTCGGGCACCTGGGGGCCTGGGGCTTTGTTACACAGGACAAAACCAGTCCTTAGTAGTTTTCAGATCCTGGCTAGGCTGCTGTCTTAGTGGTGTGGGGTGTGGGCCCCTGCATACTAGGGAAAGAGAATGTGAGGGGGCACTCCCTGTGTGTGACTGGGCATACAGGAATGCAGCACTGTGTGTCAGGGACGTGCTGCAGATTTTGTGTGTAATTTCGCATTTGACACTCCCCCTCCCTCCCTCCCTTTCTGTCTCTGTCTGTCTGTCTGTCTGTCTGTCTCTGTCTCTCTGTCTCTCTGTCTCTCTCTGTCTCTCTGTCTCTCTGTCTCTCTCTCTCTCTCTCTCTCTCTCACACACACACACACACACACACACACTTTCACTGTGTGTCTGTGTGTGTTCTGCGCCATGGGGCTGGGCTACTCTTGGCATTACATGTCCTTGGGTCTCATCCCATGCCAAGCCAGAATGCAGCAACATACAGGCAGGCTGATCAGGTCCAACCTGTTTTGCCCACATTGGAAGGGTGATGATGACTTCAAAGTGATGGAAATCCCACCCTCCTCCAAGTTGGAGCAGTTGCTTAGTGCTCTCTGCATGTGAAATTTCCACCTAGGTTGACCAAACCCTGGTGGACATCTTGATTATGGTCCCCCACTCCACCCACAGAAGATTCCCAACTTTCTTAGCTGGTTTTCTTCTTTCAGCCAATGAGATTCCAAGGCTCTTACAGGGAACCCTGCAGTGCTCCCCTCCTGTAATTAGTGGGTCCTCAAGTCTTTACTGCAAGGAAGTTTGTGATGTGTTGGGACGTAATTGCATGTTTAGAGAAAAAGGAACAAAATCCAGTGCACTTATTAATTAATTATGAATTTACAGACTCTATGGGCTCATTTTGTGTTCTTGTAACACAAGATAAAGTGTGTAGCCATTTTGTTTTTAATCAAAGAAAGATCAGTAAAAATGAACAAAACTCCTTAACTTTACTTGATCACTTTTATTTGTGCTTCTGATAACGCATTGCTTTTCAAGTCCCCCAAATAAGCAGTTAAGGATTGCAATCAGTCAAGCGACCAACATTTATTGCACACCTGCCATGTGTCAGTAGTAATGTTAGGTACTGGAAATATGGAAATGAATAAAACATCAGATCAGTTCTCAGGGAGTGTAGGCTGTTATGCAAGCTAGAGCTTGGAAACAGCATGACAAGCAATGGGCAGGGGATTGTGGAAGCTCTGAGGAGGGATGCCCGACTGTGGGGGGGGTGTTATGATCAAGGCAGGCTTCGCTGGGAAAGTGACATTTGAGTCAAGCAAGTCTAGTGGAATTAATTCACCAGGTGGCTAAGTGGAGAATGGCATCCTAAGCTCAATGAGCAGCGTGTGCAAAGGCAAGGTTATAGTTAAGTAAAACTGCAGGGAATCTGAAGTATTACCGTCACATTCTCTGCAATCCCAGAATGAGCCTCTGTGGATTAGAATGATGATTAATGATGAATTTGAAAGGCGCCAGTATTGGAGATTGGTGAGGATCAAAAAATGTATCCCCATCTTAAGAAAGAAAGACCTGCCTCATTTATTAATATAAGTGTTTTGCTTTAAGCAAATCTGATATATATATATATATATATATATATATATATATATATATATGGACTTGCAATGCAAATGAACTTAATGGGAAACATTTAGGTTGCAGAATTTGCTGTTTTACAAAAGAGTTCATAACCAGATACTCCTAAAATAAATAGCAATCCCTCTCTGGCCTTTTTAGTGAACTTGTTTTTATCAAAAATGCATTTCCACAAAATTTTTCACATAGCCAGTGGATAAAGACAGGTATATCTGCATTACATCCTTATGCAACAAGTTACCAATTTCGATGCAAGAATTCCCCCCATGCTGTGAATGTTTAATAAACACCAGGAGAAAATATGAAAATTATAGCAATAAGTATCAAATCCATTAACTGTGATCTTTTGTCATTTGACTCATGTGAAATTAACCGGGGCAGAATCTTCAGGGACTTTTACATTTTAGGTACTTTTAGTAGTGTCACTGGTAATTAACGGTAGCACAAGATTTCTGTGCTCTATATTGGTTTTGCAATGGATATATAATGACTACTCTAATACTCATGCAATTAAGATACACCAGAAGCTCATTTCGAATCTTCTGTTTTACTGTGTTGGGGCTGATTGCATAGGTTGATGAATAGGACAGCCTGGAGGTTGATGATTTCCACTTAAAGTGCCTGATGGTCCAAGATTATGCTGGTGAAGAGTATGAACTCTGATGATATGGCTTGGCATTATGGACCCCTCCCTCCCTTAAATGAAGCCTCTGAGTAGCCCTGGGTTCTCTTTGAAAGAAATATGAGCAGAGGTGGGTGGGAGTAGAATTAGCTCCTTTCCTCATTTGGCCAATGTCCTGATGTAGAAATGGTAGCCTGGGGTCCTGTGGTCACACGAAGGTTCTTTGCTCACTGGCTGTGGATAGCAGAATGTATCAGACAGTATCTTTAAAAGGAAAAGAACATACCCCCAGAGCCTATTAGCTTAGCTTGGTATGGAGCTGATCTGCCTGCTGTGCTAAGAATCAGATCAATCCAAGTCCTAAACCAATACTTTCAGATGTGAGTTCCAAACCAGACAGAATGTTCATAGGTCAGATAGAGAGGGAGGGAGAGGGAGAAAGAAGAGAGAATTTTGTATTCAACTTTGGGAAATTCTTGTTTAAAGAGCATAGGTTTGTTAATTCCAGAGCTTCTAAAAGCCACTATTAGGCTAATGCATATTGTGACTCCTCAGGAAAAGAGCATATGTAGAATTCCTTATATGTTTTCTTATAAAACCCGGTGTGTTCCATTTGTTAGACTGGTCTTAAGAGTATTTGAGGACCTGGCTGGTCAAATGGAATCTTCTGCTGAGTTCAGAGGCCGTTGGTACCTTTCTGGGTAAACTTGAATGAAAGATGAGCTGGATGACTGGCTTTGCCACTCTCAGGCTTTCTTCCCTCCTCCATCTGTAAAATGAAGCTGATAGCAATTGTTACTCTTACTGACTGTGAGGAAAGGCTCTATAGGAACTCAAGGTTATTATGAAGAGGAAGTGAAGAATTAAGGTAATCATTCTGATTATTCAGGCCCAAATCCTGTTTATCTTTTGCATTTGGGGCAGCTGCCCTGAGTTCTCTGCTTTGACTATGAGGCCCTATCCTCATTCAACCTTGGGTGACTCAGTTCTCTGAGCTTATTTCCTTTCACATCCTGAAGATTTTCACTGTGCCCTTTAATTTCCTGATCTGCAGTTGCCATCAGTACAGATTCAGGAAAACTCCATCAATCTGAGCACACCCTGCTGACCAGAGAGCACTGGAGGTGGGAATTAAATTTGGTTGGAAAGCTGCTTTTATTCTTCACCCTAATTATCTTTCAGAAACAGTTCTAAAGGGTCATTTCTGAGAGCTCATGGCTTCAGAGCTCCTCTCCAGTGACTCAAGTTTTGCATTAGGGTCGGAGTTTTGTTTGCAAGACAGGCTTCTTGAATACCTATTTCAGGAGTCTATTTTGTCAAGACTGAGGCCATCTTTAGGAAATTTAAACACAAACAAAATAGTATTCACATGAGCATTCATCTTTTCTGATTGCCTTGATGTAAATTCCCCTAACTTCTCTTTTCTTTACAAACTTTCCTTCAGTGCAGAACAGACCTCTTAAGAATTAATAGCTAATCACCATAGCAAAATGGGCTTGAGTTTGTACCTGATCTGGAGGTGCTAGAGGTATTGATTTTAGACTCTTCTGTGCAATGATTGGTTAGTTCTTTTCCACATGAAAGCAACAAGCTGTAGCTGCAATAGGAAGGATTTCTGTTAGCCATACATACAAAAAGTCTTTTCAACTTTAAGACAATGTGATGCTGGAAAGTGTGAGTATACCTATCATGTGCTCTTGGACACATAGTGGAGATAGTAGACCAGGAGGAGAGTCATGGAATGGAAGATCTGTGGGAGTTTGATATTTGGACGATGAAATGAGGACAAGATAACTAAAGTGAATTGCCTAAGATCATGTAGATACCAAGTGATGTAAGTCATACTAATAGATTTAAAAAAAAATGTTTTCTGCATTTATTTGGAGGAATGGGTGGGCACATATGTGGAGGTCAAAGACCAACTTGCAGGAGCTGGTTCTCTTCTCCCCTTCTACCATATGGGTCCTGGAGATTGAACTCATATCATCAGGCTTGGTGGCAAATATCTTTACCCGTTGAGAATGAGCCATCCTGCAAACCCAATGAACTTCTTATGTAGTTCAGGAGAGTTTGAGTTGGTCTGTTCAATGGAACCTGAGCTTGTTGGGCTCTCAGAAAGCAAGATTAATAGAGTGATAGGCTTGTATCAATCCCCCCAAAAGCAGTCTTTGCTCTGTCCTCCATTACTGCTGACTCACCAAGCTAAGCAGCCAACTAGAAGTGTAAGGATCAGATATTCATTAATTTCATAGGGGGTCTTTGTCTTACAGAAGATTAATAACTACCAAGGTATAGAAACTGGGACATTTGAATTATCCACTGAAAACTTAAGAGGAGAATACCCCTACAGAAGAAAGGACAGAAGGACTGTAAGAACCAGAAGCCCAGGATACTTTATGCTAAATAGAGTTCTCCAGAGTTGACAGGAAAAAAGGATCCATGAAATTTCAACAATATGGTTACCTGAACAAGCCCAGTATAATGGTAATATCATTTGACATGCTAATATGGACAAGAGAAATTCTTCAATGACCCATACCCAAATGAATGCCTGTAGGTGGTCAGTTGCTGCTGAGAGAGATATCATAGTTTTCTTCCAAGGATGATCTCCTCCATAGGTCATCCTATTCCAAGTAGTCAGCCCTGAACACATGTACATACGTGTGTGTGTGTGTGTGTGTGTGTGTGTGTGT